>PVKB01001950.1:49621-338917 GCA_004027205.1 Ctenodactylus gundi
ACTCCCTAACCCTCCTGGGCAACGCCGCCATCATTGCT
Organism: Ctenodactylus gundi; assembly: GCA_004027205.1. Lineage (NCBI taxonomy): Eukaryota > Metazoa > Chordata > Mammalia > Rodentia > Ctenodactylidae > Ctenodactylus > Ctenodactylus gundi. The sequence goes on from PVKB01001950.1 coordinate 49,660, forward strand.
CTCTCCCGACGGGACCCCCGACTGCACTCGCCCATGTACTTCTTCCTCTCCCACCTCTCCTTCCTGGACCTCTGCTACACCACCAGCACTGTGCCGCAGCTCCTCGTCAACCTTTCCGGCTGGGACCGGACCATCAGCTACGGCGGGTGTGTGGCCCAGCTGTTCGTTTCCCTCTCCCTGGGCTCCACCGAGTGTGTGCTCCTGGTGGTGATGGCCTTTGACCGCTATGCTGCCGTGTGTCGCCCACTGCACTACACAGCCATTATGCGCCCCCAGCTCTGCCACGCACTGGCCATCTCCTCCTGGGTGGGAGGCTTCATAAATTCTTTCATCCAAACAGGCCTCATGATGGCCATGCCTCTCTGTGGCCACCAATTGAACCATTTCTTCTGTGAGATGCCAATACTCCTAAAGTTGGCTTGTGAGGACACTGGAGGGACAGAGGCCAAGATGTTTGTGGCCCGAGCCATAATCTTGGTCTTTCCTGCAGCACTAATTCTAGTCTCATATGCACACATAGTTAGGGCAGTACTGAAGGTCAAATCAGCAGCTGGACGCAGAAAAGCTTTTGGGACATGTGGGTCCCACCTCCTGGTGGTTTCTCTCTTTTATGGCTCTGCCATCTACACATACCTCCAACCCAAGGGCAGTTACTCAGAGGGTAATGGAAAGTTTGCTGCCCTGTTTTATACTATAATCAGCCCCATGCTTAATCCTTTGATTTATACCTTAAGGAACAAGGATGTGCAGGGGGCTCTGAAAAATGTGTTAAGAAGAAGAAGAGACTCAGAATAGAAAGAAAAAAGAGGATGAATGAAATGCTTTCATATTGTGAAATTCATCCTGGTCTTTAGAGTTCGTCAGTAGAAATATTTCCAGTAGGTTTTATGATCTCATTTCCTTTGTCTGGAAGGTAGTAGTGAGGTTCTTTTGAGATATTTATTGTAGTGTTTATGACCACTGGGCAGCAAAGTGTGAGTGCTGAGTTGTATCATAACTTCCCGAGGAAATGGGCCTGAGAAGAAAGTATATTTTAAACACACGTGGAGAGTAGAGATGGGTTCTAGGATTATGAAAGCTGAAGGAAGTCTTAATTAAATACCAACACTCCTTTCCAGAATCCGTGATTTCCCGTGAACTGCCATGTACGTGGACTACACCCAAAAGGGAAGGACATGAGTTCACCTTGTTTTTATAGTAATTTGTAATCTCGGCTGCTTCCCCTCACATATGTGGACTTGTTCCCATGTTCTTGAACAGTGGTTGCCTTTCTAGCCTTCCCTATATCACAGAAAGATGGGAATGGCTAAGCGTTAGCACTGTGGATGCAGCTCTAGAACGTCCAGTGTACTATTACAGTGGGAGCAAATTTCATCTAAATGTCATTTGACTTGTTCCCAGGGGTGTCAGGTTTTATTATCAGATAATGCTGAAAAACAAATATAAGTATGATTATAATGACAGGCAATGGCAAGGTGATACCGAACGCCTGTACCTGTCATCCTAACCAATCAACACTCTCTTTAGGAATGTCCAAGCATTCCATATAATCAATATCTATTTTTGAAACATTTTTCACTAATTGATTACTGAAGTGACATGTATGCAATCTTCATTTGAGTGTGGCTGGTCTTACTGAGAGAGTGGTAATAATGCCAACTGAAGTTAGGGTGCCAGCAATCAATAAGCCCACAAATTTTTAAAATCTTTTTAAGGCTGTCAGCAGCTGAGCAAAAATAGCATTAATATTTTCTGAGGATCAATATTCTTTTAACTTAACTGGTAGCTGAGCAAAAGGAGGCTGTTCCAAGACAGTTAACATAGAATTATAAGTATCAATATAATTGTAAGTATCAATTACACAATCAATATAATGGGCAATATGACAAACCTCACGAGACATATTTTTAAAATTATTAAAATTAATATTTATCATTAACACATAAGGAGATGCAACAAATACATTAGAATAATGGATATCATTATTATGAATAGAGAAAGGTAGAACTGACAGAGCTTATAATTTCTTTGTGAAAAGTAATGAGACCAGTGCTAGCCAGTAAAGGCCGAGGACTAGTACAGAAAGCCACCTGTATTGCAAAATAGGTGAAGTAATGTAGAGTCCATGCCAGTATTGTAAATAAATTTTGCTTAAAATTTTTATCCTTTTATAATTAAAGTCTATTAAGAGAAGGCAGAAACAACCTAATTAGACTTCTATGTGAGTATTGAGTAAAATTTTAAAAGTTAATTTAAATATTTATATTGACAACTGAAGTTTTCAAAGCAGTTTTGCTCACAATGAGACTCTTGATGAGCTATATGGATTTTGGAGGACGTGTGGAGAGACTGAGGGATCCTGCCTAGCCAGGCCGTTGGAGGCTACCTTAGCCATTTCTCATGACTGCATTCCTTGTGCTCCTCTTTGTCTAACTTGGAATCTTGTAAAAAAAATCTTTTGGTATGTAACATTTTTATTAAATATGCCTGTTAAGATGTAAAAGCAAAGCTCCTGGTAAGATGTAAAAGCAAAGCTCCTGGTTTGTTACCAACCCAAGTGGTATGTCCTTAGATAACATTTGAGGCCTACAGTAGAGATCTTCCCTCTTCAGGATGACCAGTTTACCTGATATTTTTGCCAATGTTTCAAAATTGTGTTTCAATTTTTTGATTTTCCTCTATCCTCACAACCACAGATGCTGCATGTAACTGCTGCCCATGAACACGTGTCACCTGGGAAATCTGGGATGTGTATTCTTGAGTCACGTCACCCACACTCAGCCTTAGAACAAGCCATCTCTCAGACTCCTTAAGACAAAAGGAACATTTTTGCATTAACAATATCTTAATATTTTTAAAACGATGCTTTCTTTTCCCCCAAGTTTATAAATTTGCTTTTTTAACTATCTCAGAGTTCTTGAGGTTTTTTCCATGATTTGTATTTTTTCTTCCAAGTCTGATTACGATGGTGTAATAGTTCCTCAGTCTTATCTGCAGGTGCTGGCATTGTGCCTTCTGATTGCTCCTGTCTATTGGTGAAGATTTCCTCTGGCTTTTTTCTCTGAATTGTGCTTCTTACTTCAATAGTTTTATTTGTTTTGTTGGTCGATGGATCCTAATCCAGAATCTCTGCTTCTGCTGAATTGCTCCCTCATTTCCTACATTGCTTAATGCACTCAACTTTTTAGCTGTGGGCTATTTGGAGTCAGGAATCACTTGGTACATCGTTCTTATGATTTTTTGCCTGGCATTTTATTTACTTTGATATCTTTACATTTAGTTCCTGATGAATTATGTAAATTTTGATGAATCGTGTTGTTTTGTTTTTCCATATTTCTTGTCTTTGTATATTGACAACTCTGTATCCGTGAAATAAATATCTCTTCCACTTTTATTTGAGGTTCTTCTCAGTGTCAAATCTGCTTCTCAGGCTTGAGCCCCAGAGTCATTTAGAGAGAATAAAGGAACCACAGTAATGTCCACAACAAAAAGACAATAAGATATTGACATATAGTAAAAAGAAAGAAAACAAAACAAAAAAGAAAAAGTTAATAGAATTAGCAAAGAACAGCGAAAAAGAAAAGAAAATTAGTGGAATAAGAAGAAGAAAGAATCAATAGGGAAGAAAAAATTGGAGGAAAACGGAACAAAAAAGCAAACAGAAAAAAAAAAAAGAAAAGAAAAAACCAGCAGTAAGTCCTGAATATCTTCTGCATTGAGTATTTGGCTGAGTAGCTTCCTGCCAGGGTTTGTAGTGTCAGAATTCAGCAGATATGTGAGAAAGGCACAGAGTCACAACTGTGGGTTTCTGCACCCACTTATTGCTGTGAGAGTGCGGAATCCTGGCTAGGTTTTCCCAGTGGGGAGGAGTCAGGCAGGGTGTGTTACCTGCCTCTGGGAGATATCCAGCTCCAACATGCTTTAGGATTTATGCCCTTCACTCTGTCCTTAGCCACTACTATCCTGGACCAGCTTATGGGGTACCCCACCCATTCCAGATGCCCCTGGGTCCAACACAAGCATCCAAGCCAAGATTATGTCTGATCACATTGGCAAATGGGGAAGTCAAAGAGATTACTGAGTTCTGGGTGGAAGTAGCAGAAGGGCAAGCTGCTGAACTCAGTGGCAGCTCTTTCATACTCAGACTTCTCAGAAAACCACATGTGAAGGTTCCGGCTTCTCACCACAGAGGGCAGAAATACTGTGCCCTCTGCATCCTGAGCTTGCGTCTGTTCCAGCTTCTCAGTGAGACTGTGACTAGCCCTCCCCCTCTCTGCAACTGTTGTTTGTTGCCATTTCCCACCCAGCCATGGTAAGGTGATCCCAGAAACCCTGTGAAATATGGTTATTCTGCGAATTCTAATTCCCAGAGTGCATCAATCATAAACAATAAACCTCTTCTCAAAATAGTTCCTGATTACATCACTGCTCAACATGGCAGGCATGGAAGTAGATTTCTTCCCTGCCATGCTGGGGGGTCACTTTCAGAGTAACAGCCACACAGTATTTGCAGCCTAACCGCATCGTGGGTTTCTCCTGGGCTTGTGCTTCCTTCTATCGTCCATCACTGGGGAAGCCAGACCTCCCTGGGCTGGTCTGTCCTGATGGAGATAGGTCCCCTCCATCCGGGAGCCTGGGCTAGTGCTTCAGGCTGCTTCTTTCTTTTTCTGCATTGCCTTCCATTTCTCAGTGATTTCTAGCTTTCCTATTGGCTCTTTCTTAATTGCCGGAGCTCCTCTTCTCTTTCCCTTGGCTAGGTTCTCGGCTAGACATCTTATTTCTAGGTCCCTCTTAATCTATAATTTTCTGTTTGTTTCTACTCCACCTTCTTCAATCACGTCTTCTCTAAACAACATTAAACATTTTCTATGAGACCAGTTTTCTAAATAAAAATCATCTAGTTTTGCTTACCTAAGGACATATGTATTTCTTATTTTTTCGTGTTTCTTTATTCTTCTTAAAGTTTTAAAAATAGATTTGGTTGTAGACCAGTTTAATTCACCTCACTACTGAAGAGATCTTCTACATGATCGGTAACAAAGTCCATATCTTTTGCCACTGTGGTACATTTACGTTCAGTGATGAACTTTCATGGAGACATCATGATCATTCAGAATTCATTGTTTACCATGGAGTTCACTCTTGTTGATTCTTTATTTTGAGTCACATGTAAAAAATGTCTGCCCCAATCACTGTCAAAACCTATCCTCGTATGTTTTCTTCTGGAATTTTTACAGCTTTGGGTGTTATGATTGAGGAGATATCGGTATGTGGAGTAAGGTAAGCCTCTACTTTGACCCTTCTTCGTGAATATAATCAGATTTGAAATGCTAAAAAAGCATCTAATTAAAAAAAAAGACTTGATGTCACCTCTCTTTGCTGTTGACATGATCACACAGAGTACAAAAAAATATGTTAAAGAAAGAAATTTAGTATGTTTAAAGGTTTTAAAAAGTTTTGCAAAGCAAGAAATCATCCAAGTATATTTTTAAAAAACTCAAATATTCAAAAAGGAATAAAAGACCTAGAAATCAACTTAATGAAAAAGATAAAGACCTACACAAAGAAAACCATAAAAAATTATAATTTTGTTCAGATTTTGTCATTAGAAGTATCAACAAATGCCATGTGCCTAATTTCCTTGGTTTTATAAACTGTGTTACTGGTTTATCTGTGGAACTTTCAAAAGTAATAAGTTTTTACATTTAAAATATAAGTGAAATGTTTAGCTCTACAAAACGTTTTAATATCTACTGTGTACCATGCATAAGAAGTGACATTAATTTAGCATCCTCTGTATATCACAAAAGATAACACTACTATGTATTTTTATATCCATTATGTTCTCTGATAGTGACAACCTCAGTGTTAGAAAACAACAATAACAACAACAAAACATTTTTTTGAGTCAGCATCTTGATTTGTAACACAGGCTAGCCTTGAATTCATGGCAATTATCCTGCCTCAGCCTCCCTAGTGCTGGGATTGCAGATGTGCACCACCACGCCCAGATTTATGTGATGCTTGGCTATCAAACTCAGGGTCTTACACTTGCTAGACAAGTGCTTTAACTGCTGTGCCATTCCTACAGCCTTCAAAAAAAAAACTTTTTAAAAGATAAATTTACAAGAATTTTACAATGTAAATTAAGCCTCGGAAGAAAACATACAAGGAGAATTGTGGAAAGAAAGAACATTGCCAAAATTATTTTTGGAAGCTAGCATTACTCTGACAGCACCAAAACCAGACAAAGACTTAAGAAAGAAAAGTATAGACCAATCTCCTCAGTGAATATAAACACAAAAATTCTCTATAAGATGCTGGAAAATAGGATCTAGCAAATTATTACAAAGATCATACACCAAGTTGGCTTCATCCTCAGGATGCAAGGATGTTTTAATGTATGTAAATCAATCAATGTAATACACTATATTAACAAAAGCAAAAACTACATGATCATCTCAACTGATGCAGAAAAGGCCTTTGGCAAAATTCAACATCCATTCATGATTAAAAAAAAAAAAACACCCGAGGAAAATAGGTACAGAAAGACCTTACTTCAAACTGACAGAAACCATCTATGCCAACCTACTGCAAATATTACAGTAAATGGGAAAATTCCACAGCTTACTATAGTGGATCTGGGTCATAGCAGAGCTGCTTTAAAAGTATTGTATAAAATTACTTTCAGGCTATGTGTATAAGGTGTACATGAAATATAAGTGAATTTCATTAAACAATTTACTTTTGAAAAGCAAGTAGGTACTGGAAAAAATCAAGAAGAATTTTCTTTAAACAGATGAAAATGGGGAAATGATAGACCAGAACCTGTGGTATACATCAGCAGTGGTACTGAGGGGATTTTGTAACAACCAATGTGACTATAAAAGAAAAAACTCAGGTCTCAAACAATGTATTATTTCTACATCCAAAAGAACTAGCAAAACCAGTAGGAACTCATCTCGGAGTTAGAAGAAGGAAAGAAATGATACAGATCAGAGCACAAATAAATAAAATAGAAACAAATTATTAAAGATGAACAAAGTAGAGAGCTGATTCTTTGAAAAAATGGACAAAACAGACAAAACCTTAGCGAGACTAAGAGAAAGAGAAGATTCAAACAAAACCAGATATGAAAGGAGAGACGGTGCAACTAACACCATGAAAATAAGAAGGATCATTAGAGATTTTTATAATTATCTTTTAACCAGAAAATTTGCTAACCTAGAAAAAATGGACCAATTCCAGGATATATATGCCTTAAGGAGATTTAATAATAAAGAAGTAGAAAACCTGAACTGACTAGTAACAAATGATGATATGAAATCAATAATAAAAAGTCTCCTATTTTGAAAAGAAGTCTAGCTGAAGTTCAGAATATGAAAAATACATCTGAAAGCAAGGGAAGTTGACTCGAACATTGTGAGGGTAGAATTTCAGACCTTGAAGACAAAGATAATGAACCAAATGCTATTATCAGGCATGACTCCAAATTTAGAAATGAGCAAGGTAGCTGGATGCAACAGCTGATGGATGATTCAAAGAGAACTAATCTCAAAATTGTGGGTGTGGGAGAAAGAGCAGAAGACAGCATAAAGAATTTATTCACTGAAATCATCCAAGAAAAATTTTCTCATCTAGAAAAAAATTAATTTTTCGGGTATAAGAAACTTATAGAACACCAAATAGCCTCAACCAGCAATTAGACTTGTCATGACATATCATAATCAAAACCCCAGAAATACAACATAAAGAGAAAATATTTAAAGCAGCAAGAGAAAAACAGACATTATTCTACAAAGGCAAACCCAATCAAATTACATCATCAGATTTCTCAATACAAACTTTAAAGGCCAGGACAGCCTGGAGTTAAGACCTATGAAGCTTTAAAAGACAGCAAGTATGAAGCCAGGCTGCTGTATCTAGCAAAATTATCCCTGGAAATTGGAGGAGAAGTAAAAAAAAATATTATGACCAAGAATTCCTAAAGAAATTTGCCACCACTAGCCCAGAATTGCAGAAAATGCTTGAAGGAATCTTCAGGGAGACAGAGACAAGCGGCACCAAAGAACACGAAGGAAAGGGAACACCTAAAGACAGTGTAGCAAAAAAGATTGGTATTTGAATCACTTGATTGGTATTATGCTGAAACAGTACCAGCTTTCTCATAAAATCTGTGAAACTTTCCCCATAATTACTATTTTTAATAGTATATTAGTTTGCAAAACATAATAATTATATTCAACCTTGGGAATTGGTATAAAATCTTTTTTAAATTTATGCATGAATTTATGGATGGATAGGTAAAATGATAAACTAAATCTGGCAAAATATTAGTAATTAGTGAAATGTGGGTAAATAATTTATAAAATTTTTTCAAGTTCCGAAATTACTAACTACGCCTTTATATCTATTGTTTTATATGTAATATACTTTTGTGATATAGACATAAGTTCATTTCATGTAGCAATCCACTTATTCAGACATTGTTTTAAGTTTATCCTAAGAAAACTGATTGATGTAATGATAAACTGAATGTCTTTTAAATGTACAAATATTTAGCTTTCAGTACTCAGCTAAGGACTTTGAAATTTAACTTCTCTATTTTTAATCACATTTTCTAGCCTTGTAAATTTCATTGTTATAGTTCCTTTCTTACGTGGACTGGTCGGTGAGGCCTTGTTAAAGAATCTCAACAGAGATATCCTAAGATACAGAAAAAAAAAAAACTTCCAGCAAATCATCCCAATAAAGGGCTCTGCTGGACCCAGAGAAGAGGCATCAAGATAGGTCCACTGCCGCCCATTCTAGGGGAGGGAGGCTGAGCTGAAGAGTGGTGATTTGAGTGGTGACGTGAGTCAGATGCAGAAAACTAAATGTTAAATGTTGCAAGATTTCTCTGGGGAAACCCAGAATACAGACACTCCACAGAACCAAATGGGTGTAATAGTGAAATAGGAGAGGTGGGGAGGGTATGAGAGGGCCAAAAATAAAAAGGGAGTGTAAAGTTGATATGATATATTTGTACACAAAACACTGAAGTTCATTGTAAACATTAGGTATCGCATATTATAGTAAAAAATGGGAAGAAAATCACATAACAGAGAAAAGCTTAGGTCCGGTGACTAGACTCCTGAATTCCATCAAACATTTCAAGAAAAACCAATACTAGATTATTCCACGAAGTTGAACAGTTGGAAATCCCTCCAGATTCATTCTATGAGTCCAGCATTACCCTGACACCAACACCAGACAGACACAGCAACATAAAGAAAAGACACAGACTGTTGTGGTTTGGATCTGGAGCGTCTCCCCAAAAGCCTTGTGTATCTATGAATACTGTATACTGTTGAGAGGTAGGGCCTGGCAGAAAGGAGCAAATGCTTGGGGCTTGATCTATAGGAGGGTATGCTGGTTGCCTCCTTCCTCCCCGAGTTGGCTCTGTTCTGCCATGCCTCGAGGATATCTGTCCCCAGCACTGGCTCTGGCCTCACCGTGTGATTCCATCATTTTCCAGCCGCCCATCCAGGAACAGACTGTGACTTTCTGAAACAGAGAGCTAAAGAAAGTCCCCCCCCCCCCCTTACGTCGTGGATGTCAGGTATTCTATCCCAGCAATGGAAAATTAACTAAGACATAGACCAATATCTTTTTTTTTTTTTTTGAGACAGTCTCACTCTGTAGTCTATGTTGGTCCTAAACTCACTATGTAGTCCAAGCTAGCCTAGAACTTATGTCAACCCTTCTGTCCCACCCTCCCAAGTGCTGGGATTATAAGCATGCACCGCTACACCCAGCTCTTATGTGGTGTTGGTGTCTTGGGTTTCTTAAACAGAAAGGCAGGACACCAAGGCTTTCCCTGGGAAGCAGCATGTGTTTATGCCAGTATATAGCATTTGTTTATCCATATCCAAAGATTGAGCCCCAAACAGATAGGGTGGTGCCTTATATATACTTTAGTTCTATTTGTCTTCCTTATTTGATAACATGTATTTTGATCGGCCTCTTTAAAACTACTGGCTGTGACACTAAAGCTACAGGGCCAGGGCAGGGATAGATGCATGCATGGAACTTGATTAGGCACATGCCTTCTTTGTTCTGATAGGTTTGGTCTCCTACCATAATGAGAGACATGAACCAGGGCCTCACACTTTCTTGGCAAGCAGTCTAACCACTGAGCTACCCGCAACCCCAGTCTTACATTTTTAATGAACAAAGATACAAAAATCCTCAAGAAAGTACTAGCAAACCAAATCCAACAGTACATTAAGGAGCTTTTTTACCATGATCAAGTAGGATTCATCCCAGGGGTGCAAGGAAAGTTCAATATACACAAGTAAATAAATATGATATAGCACATCAACAAGATGCCAGGTGAAAACCATAGGATCTATTTAACGGTTGTGTAAAAGGCCTTTGATAAGAATTCAACATCTCTTCAATGAGGAATGAATCAGGTGCAGAAGAAATGTACCTCAACGTAATAAAGGCCAACAGCTTGCATGATATGGGGCAGGGAAACGCTGAAAATATTATAAAATCGAGCTAGACAAAGACACCCACTTTTACAACTTTTATTCAACATAGTGCTGAAAGTCATAGCTAGGGCAAAGAGGCAAGAAAAAGAAATAAAATTAGAGAAGAGGAACTCAAAAGTGTCACTGTTTGCAGGTATGATCTTAAATACAGAAAACTCCAGACTTCACAAAGAAAAAAAAAGAACTAGTGGGATTAATAAATTTAGCAAAGTTGCAGGGTACAAAATTGGAATTTATAACAAAGAAAAGAAAAGTCAGTGCTTTTTGAGTGTGTGACACTGGAATCAAGCTTAAGGCCTTCACACTGAACTATATCCCCAGCCTACTTTTATTTTTGATTTTGAGAAAAGGTCTGAGCAACTTATTAAATTGACCAAGTTGGGCTCAAACTTGCAATCCTCTTTCCTCAGCCTCCTAGAGTGCTGGGATTACAGGTTAAGGACACACACTGGGGAAAACACAGCCTGTAATAAATGGTTCTGGAAAAATTAGATATCCACAGGCAGAAAAATAAGACTAGGCCCCTATATCTCACCAGTTACTAAAAATTAACTCAACTATATTGAAGGCTTAAATATAAGATCTGAAATTATAAAACACCTAGAAGAACATGAAGAGAAATGTTTTCTCTCGTAAGATGATGATTGTGAAGAAACAACCAAAGTGAAGAAACATTCTTACAGAATAGGAGGAAATCTTTATAAACTATGCTTCTGATAAGAGATCAGCATAACATTTTCATATATAGTGTATGTGTTTATATTTACAATACACTTTTAAAATATTGGTAATGGTTCTCAGTCAAAAACCTCTCTCTCCACCTCCTTAAATAATCAATAAGACCCATTTATCCTACAAAGTGATCTCAAATTCACCCAATTCTCCCCACCTCTGCCACCCACTTATGAGCCTGGTCTTCAATGAGCCCACACCTTCCCAGTTTTTCCCCTACTGCATATTCCAATTTTCACCCTGTTACGTACCTACACTTCTCTGAGTTCATTTCTGTGTAGCTGGATGCCTGAAATGCTGATGTTCTTTAAGATTCATTCTATGGCCATTTATTACTCTTCCTGTGATCTAAACTCTTTCGTGGCTAATTCAATCCCTATCTTTGCCAAGTAGGGAGGAAAAAAATGCTCCTAAGCAAGTCCACGCAGCAGTAAAAGTCACTGTGGCTTTCAAGACCTACAAACCAACAAATCTGTCCAATGTGTTCTAAGGGTCCCTCTGAAAAGGCCCATAAAGAAATCACTTAGGTTTTTTTTTTTTTTGCAAAATCACATCATCTTATGTTGATACATATTTTCTTTTTGAGAGAAAAATAAATCCCAAACTGCTAGTGGGCCCTGGTAGATATCAAAGGCATAACTGAGAGACACTAACAGATTATGTCAGCTTAGCCGCTGCCTGTCCTAAACTGTGTACTACCTTACCTACCCAATCCATCTAGTTGAGTTAGAGCAATTCTTAGTTAGTGGCAATTCTTTACCAGCTGGAAATTTTGTATACAGATAAGCTCCAACAGGAACACAATCATAGTGAGTGGAGAAAGTGTGAAGCGCAGCTCTCGCAACCCTGCGCCCTCCCTCAGCAAGCCCCCATGGCCTACCCGGCTGGTCCAAGACAGGGTGGTGGAAATGGGCAAAGCTCAGCTTGGATCACAGAGGGGCCTGTGTGAAATAGTACCAGCTAAACGTGAACTGTGTTAAACTCAATTGACAGAGCTGTGGGCAGTGTATCTGAACACATACTGAGTGTGAATGTGGACATGTCCAGACACGGGTCTGTGATACAACGATAGGATCATCAGATGTGGCTAGTGGCTTTTCCAGTTATTCAGAGACTCGGACATGTCTGTGGAAATATCCATTGCAGCCTGTTTCCTTGTTCCCCATATCCACAGGTTAGAGAACAGAATAAAGGGACAAGGAGCATCTGAGTAGCTCCTACCCAGCTTCAGGTGGCACTTTGAGCAGTGGCAGCATCCTTGCCTCAGCCCCAGCTCTTGCAGGCCTGGTGGCAGCATCCTACAGGGGACACTACACTGAGGTCTCTTGACACCACTTTTTCCTCTAGTCACTCGGGTCTAGGAAGGTCAGTGACTTTGCCTGTGAACAAATGGATTCCTAGCCTTTCCATCACTTGCTTCCCCAATTTCCCACATGAAATGGTTTCTGATGTACATACAAAAAGTTACTTCTGTTTCCCAATTCACCCTTTTCTGGCAGACTACTTACTGACCTCATAAAATTCAGATGCTATTAGCTTATTCCTATGTCATGAACTAGTAAAATTTGTAAATTTTTCATCTTTGATCAAATTGTGTACAGCATTTAATCTAGTCTAATCTAACATCCAATTTCAGATTTATCAGCCTCATCACAGTTGATATTTTGGGCCAGCTAATGATGCATTGTAGAGGACTACGCCAGGCACTGTTCAAATGTTAGCAACACCCTGGCTTCTACCCACTAGATGATGCTGATATTTCACTCTAGAATTTGATAACCAAGATTGTCCCAGAAATTGTCAAGTGTTTCCTGTGGAAATGAAGGTGAGACAAAAATTTCCCCCGCTGAGTACCTCTGCTCTAATTGAAAAGTTGATTTTCAAAATTATTTCTTTTCCTCTCAAAATCTAGGACTTTATGTTTGAACTCATCCTTGCCTACTGTGTTTCAGTACAGTTGTCAGAGCTAATACAGATGGTTGTAACAGTCACATCTATGATCATTTTATTTTTTCAATCTACACCTCCAGAAATGCCTTCTAAATGAAGACAATGTTGTGTATAACACCAGAAAGCCACCTCCGAGGCCTTTCTCCACTTGCTGCCGAGCTACATGGATATACCCATTCACTCAAGCCACGTTTATTGAGCATTGACAAGGGTGGCTCACTGCGAAGCACATAAAGCCATCCAAAAGGGACAGAAGTAATGTTCGCAGTCCTCTCAACAGGTGTTGAGACTGCAGGGCATCCATAGCCCCCAAAAAAGGTTGCTTCGGGGCACAGGAGAACGTGATTTTCTCGACTCCTACATTAGTCTGTGGAGACCCTTCCTTAAGAGAATATGGTTTCACAACTCGTAAGCCAGACCTCAAGCCATTACCATAGCTTCAGTCCCATCCTGGGCTGCAGAATGAGAGAGCAACCCGCTGACTCCAAAGCACGTTTGGGCGCGTGGGGTCATGACCCTGTGGAGCTCTCTAGATGTAGCAATGCAAATCCGATCATCTCACCCCTTTTGCTTTCATTTAAGTTTTTTAACTTATTTCACTGTGGAATAGTGGGGAACTGTGGAGACTCACTGAGATCAGTTACTTTTTCTCTCCTTAATTCACAGTTGTCTCAATTCAGTTGTCATTTTGGGGATCTGGAAGTTTATCAACTGTCTCATACTCCCCAAGATAGATATTCTTGTTTTTAAAATACTTCTTCTAGGGTTGTGTTCTAAATTACGTGCAATTTGACACATTCTATAGCCTTGCTCTGTATATTCACAAGATTCCTTTATAAAAGTTCTAAAACCCAGAAATATCTTACACAGTATGCAGTCTCTGTGTATGCATTATTTTTTAATTGTTTACTTGTGTTTCATATATGTTTATCTATGGTAAACATATATTCCATTCGATGTCATGGGCTGTATCCTCTGTATTTTGCTATGTCTGACCCAGTTAATGGGGAAAAGTGAAAATGATGAATGGCTGTAAAGCTAAACATGCTAAAATTATAACTGTACTATTGTAATGTGTGGTTATGTATTTGTTGGTATTTGGTAAGATAGTAATTATTCAATCAGACTAGAGCAGCATTAGCCAGAGCATACAAGATTTCTTGCCAGTAAGAAACTCCTTGACTAGATATTCCGTTATAGGATGGCCAAATTTCTTTCTTGGGAGCTCTCACCCGGGAGAGGTCACACGAATGGCCAGAGGCGAGGACACATTTGAGATTCCGCACCATCCATAGGAAACTGGAATAGAGAGAAACAAACATATCCCAAATACTGTGTCCTCGGGTAATCTCAGGGCTGTTCTAGCTCTAGCTCTCCCTACACCTGCTCCTTCCCCATCACCTTCCTGATTGCTTTCTTCACATCCTTGTTCCTCAGTGTATAGATCAGGGGGTTGAGGGTGGGGGCAAGAATCATGTAGAGCACTGCAAGGGCTTTGCTCTGGTCCTGGGAATAGTTGTCCTTAGGCTGCAGATACAAAAACATGATGGTCCCGTAGAAGAGTGAAACCACCATGAGGTGGGAGGCACAGGTCCCAAAGGCCTTTTTCCTTCCCTCTGCTGAGCGCATCTTCACGACTGCCCTGGCAATGCAAAAATAAGAGGTCAGGATTATGGAGACAGGTATGCCTAGAATGATTAGTCGGGCAATGAACATTCTGGACTCTGTTGGGCCGGTATCCACACAAGAGAGTTTAACAATGATGAGCAGCTCACAGAAGAAATGGTCCACACGCCGATTACCACAGCGAGGCAGCACCATAGCCATTGAGGACTGTAGGAAGGAGTTCGCAAAGCCGGAGGACCAGGAGGCTGCGGCCAGGAGATGACACAGCTTGGGGTGCATGATGGTGGCATAGCGCAGGGGCCAGCACACTGCAACGTAGCGATCCACTGCCATGACTGCAAGGAGCACACATTCGGTGGAACCCAGGGCCAGGGCCACCCAGTACTGGACCATGCAGCCGGCGTAGCTGATCTTCTTGTCGCCTCCCCACATGTTCACCAGCATCTGGGGCACGATGCTAGTGGTGAAGCAGAGGTCAAGCACCGAGAGGTTTCTGAGAAAGAAGTACATGGGTGTGTGAAGTCGGCCATCCAAGATGGAGAGTGAGATGATGGCCACATTCCCCACGAGGGTCACGCTGTAGAATGCCAGGACAAAGAGAGAGAGGATCAGCTCCAGCTCAGGCCTCTCAGAGAAGCCCACGAGGATGAAATCCCCATCTGCGCTCTCATTGGTTGTTTCCATCTCCTCTTCAGTGCCTTCTGAGTGAGGTCCCATGCTGCCTGGAGAGAGGTTGAAGAGGAATTAATGAGTGCAATGGATATTGGACAAATATCACCCCTGGACAGGACACAAATTATGTCTTTTTATTTCTTATGTATTTTCCAATGTATTTCCCCTGCCAGCAGTTGTAAAGTCTAGCAGACTTATGGCCTGTATGGCAACAAAAGTATGACAACCATGTGAGGTTATAAACAGAATCAAAATGCACTGATTTTCAGGCTCAGTCTCATGCATACTAAAAACTCAGAACCTCATTCACTGTTCATGCCTATCTTCTTCCCAGCTGGAGCTCCTTCTGGTTAACCACAGGGACATGGGAAGCCCCCCTTACCTACTGTTTTGATGCCACATGTCAGCAGTGCACGGGGACTTTCTATTTGAACCATGATAGGAAAGGGGATGGTATTCCCAGAGAACCTTCACTCTTCCAAGGTGCTTAAAAAGCTAACTCTTCCCGGGGAAAAGATGTGGGCTCTTCAGGCATGCCTATTCTGGACCGGTAAACCTGTAGTCCTCTGTGTGGGCAAATGCATCTTCTCCTGAGGCAGCGTGTTGCCTTCTGAAGCCTCTGAAAATCAATGTCCTCTCCAAGCATTGTACTTTTGTACCGTTGTCTTCCCAGTGGCCCCATGCAGTAAGACTCAAGACAGTTCCTCAGCACAAGCTCTCTCCTTATCATGTCCCTCCTCTATAATTTTTTAACTCGAGACCATTTCAGGAGCCAAGACTTGCCTGGCTCTGCCAGTATCACAGCTGTCAACACTTTTCTTATACCTTAGAGTTTTCGTGAAAGTTGGGCCTGAGTCATTCTGTACCTAATCTCTCCTCTCTCTCTCTCTCTCTCATATGCACTTATTGGAGTATCTAGCTAATTTTGTTAAATTCTCCCAGTAGAGAGCCTCTCGAAATGTTTGGAAAGGGTGGTTTTGTACTCATTTCACCACCTATTTCAAACAAATCTTCACATTTTTCTCTCCCTACTCACTTAATCCAATTTAATTTCTCAAGTGAATGAAGCTATGCTGAGCGAATTGAACAAAAACTATAAAGCTGTTTTCTAAATCATTTTATTTTGTATCAATTCTACTTACAGCTATCTCTTCCCTGCTCCCTTTAAAATATGAGTTGAACAGAAGACAGAGAGAGAGACAGGTGCATTTTAAAATCTGATCCTTACATGTCAAGGGCAGAGGACACGCCACACCCTTTTGGGGTAGTTTCTATGCATGCCTTTATGTAAAAGTGAGTCATAATAACACAGCAGATTTTGAACAAATGAGTAAGAGGTTGAAGGAATTTAGGTTTATTTTAAAATTAGTTGCAAATAAAGACATCAAAGAAGTCAGGACCAAAAAGTCAGGAGCAGGTTCACTCTATTTGAATAAAACAACAAACTGGGCATTGAGGCAAAAGTTATTTCTATCCTTGTCATAACGACATGCCTCTTGACTCTCTCCATGACTTCCTCAGTCATCTCTCCGCTCTTAGCGGCAGAGCCCTGCAGCGCTCCCCTCAGGAAGCTTCGAAATATTCAGGCTCCTCCTGTAGTAATCATGCTGAGTCAGGAAAAGGCTTCTTCAGGGCTGGGAGTACAGCTCAATGATAGAGCAATTGCCTGACATGTAGAAGGCCTCAGATTCAATCCCTGACACCACCAATCTCCAAATAAAAAATACTAATTTTTATTATTAAAGATAGCAACTTATGTCTAAATTGGTACATAGAAACAGTCTTTTCTACACATGCTTTCAATACATAGAGAGGGTAGTAATCAATTTTAAGATAAAATAAACAAATATTACTCTAAAAATAAAATACATTTTTAAAGGGCTGGGGATGTAGCTCAGTGCAAAGGCCTTGGATTCACTCCTTACTATCAAAAATAATTCAGTATAGTACAGTGCTATAGACCTTCAATGTACTTCAACGACCTCCTCCACAAGCAGCCTGCCTTCTTAGAATGGATGATTGCAAATATTTGGCAGGGAATTTTCCCATACTATAAAGTCGAATAATCTATAGTAATTCATATGTAAATTTTTAAAATTATTTAGAAATCAATAGAAAGGGAATCAAACTGCTCAGGTGTTATTTGGGATTGCACAGAAGATACACAGTGAGATATAAATGTAAGAGCCAATTTAAAAGCAAAGTATTGGATTTCAACAACAGGAAAAGTTCACAATTGTAAGCATATACGTACCCCATATGGTCCACTCAATATTATAAAGCAAAAACTACTGGACATGAAAAAACAAATAGACTCCAACACAACCATGGTAAGGGACTTCAATACCACATTTCCATAAATTAACAGGTTTTCCAGACAAAAAAAAAATTAACAAAGAAATATCATAGCTAACTTATACCATGGAACAAATGGACTTACAAATGGATTTACAAAGTGTTACACTAACATCAACAGAATCCACCTTTTTCACAGTAACACAAAAAACTTTTTCCAAAATAGATTATATCCTAGGTCACATAAATAAAAGCAAAGACAAAAAGAAAACATAGTTGTCTCATTAAAAAAAAAGCTGTTGAAAGATCCAATATTAATTCATAATTAAAACCTTAATGAAACTAGGTACATAGCAACTTTACCTCACACTGATAAAAAGTCATTTATGACAAACCTACTGCCAATACCATACTAATGAAGAAAGCTTGAAAGCATTTCCCCTTTAAGTCAGGAACAAGCAACAGCAAGAAAACAGTGTCCACTCTCACCTTTCCTGTTCAAAACAGGGCATATAAAGTGATATACAGACCCAGGGCAATAACAATCAAAGCCCCAAAAGCATTTTTGACAGAACAAGGAAAAGCAATCCTAAAATGTATACGGAAGCAGAGGAGACACAGAATAGCCAAAGCAAACCTAGGCAAAAAGAAGAAAGCAGGAGACATCCCAATCCTGGACATCAACCTATTTCACAAAGCAACAGTGATTTAAACACACACACACACACACACACACACACACACACACACACGCATTAGCACAGAAAAGACAAATGGGCCAATGAAAACAAAAGAGAGGATAGATACAGAGACAACCCTGAGCAACCTCAGCCATCTGAAGCATTTATTGAAAGACAAGGGGCCAAAACATTCTGGGAATAAAAAGATAGCCTCTTTAAAAGGTGATGATGTGAAAACTGGTGATTTATACACAAAAGAACAAGTTGACACCCACATCTTTCACCCAGGACTACAATCAAATCAAAATGGACCTAAGACCTAAATGTTAAAGCAGAGACACTGTATCTGCTGGAAGATAAAACAGGCAAAACCCTTGAAGACGTAAGTATAGCCAAGGACTTTCTTAACAGGGCACCCATTGCACAAGACATAACACCAATATTCAACCAATGGGACCACATCTGTCGTAGTCACTTTATCAACATTGTGATCCAATACCCAACATCTGCAACTTAGGAGTAAAAGATTTATTTTAGCTCATGTTTCAGAAAGTCTCAGTTCATTCATGGATGGGCAGCTGGAAAATGCTGACATCACCATTTGGAGTGATTGGTGGGCTGCAGCTTGATCCAGAGCTGGTGCTCCAGGTGCTCCAGGAGAAAGAATTCCTCACAGCGCAATGGAAGGACAGAGACCGGTCTAGGAGGAAGGGCAGAGCCAGCACAAGCCCTTCCAACTCAAGCCCCAAGAGTTCACCCCTTCCAGCCAGGCTCCACATCCCAACAGTACATAGTATCCACTGGAACACGAGGTTTTGAGGAAGATTTCAGATCCAAACCAAAATATTCTTTCCCTGTCCCCCAAAAGACTCATGTCTACTTCCTTAAGCAAAAGGCATATTGTCCTTCTCTAAGAGTTTCTAAAGTCTTAACAGTTGCAGCGCTTAAAAAAAAAAAAAAGTTCAAGTCCAAAATTTCCCCGACATACGAAGCAAACTCTCAGCTCTGAGTTCCTGTTAAAAACAAAGAATTAAGCACTTCAAGCATACAATGGCACAGGCTAAACATTCCCATCCCAAAATGGAGAAATAGGAGGATAAAAGGCAATTGGACCAAAACAATTTCTAAATCCAGCAGTGCAAGGGTTAAACCCATAATCCTGTGTCCAGCACCTGGTATAAACTACAGCAAGATGAACTGTGACTGTGACTAGTGGTGAACTTCCCAAGGCTTGGGTAACCCGGCCCTTACAGCACAGCTGCGGGATGCAGCCTCCATCTTCT
Source organism: Ctenodactylus gundi (assembly GCA_004027205.1). NCBI lineage: Eukaryota > Metazoa > Chordata > Mammalia > Rodentia > Ctenodactylidae > Ctenodactylus > Ctenodactylus gundi. Next base: position 69,436 of record PVKB01001950.1, read on the forward strand.
CTGCTGTGGGCTGAATGTGCTCACAACCTACAGCTTTCCTCAGCAGATGGTCCGCGTTTCTGGTTTCTCCAAATTCCTGGTTTATCTACTGCACCTTAGGCTTCTCCTTTACAACTTCATACTTTCTCCTCCCAGAGGCACACTGCCTGGTCTCCAAGGTCTTCCAATGAAATCTGGGTGAAAGTCTCCATGAACCCACAACTCTTGCTCTCTACAAGTCTGTAAAGCCAGGACTACAAGGACGTCACCAAGGTCTGTCACTGGCTTGAGCTGTAGCCTGGCCCCTTTTGACAACTGCAGTAGAAGTGGCCGAGTTTTAGAAGGTTGGTCTCCAGGAGACTGGCCTTAGACAACATATCTTTCCTTTGGCCCTGGGGTACACTTCTCAGAGCAAAATGTTTTGCCTCTCCACTCTTCAGTTAGTAAAGAGTGAGATCTTGTTGACTTTTGAGATTCCCTCAAGGAATCCTTTCTCTATAGTCCCGAGTGTAAGTGCTTGGCTTTTTTAATGCTATTGTCTTTAACTCCCCTGTACTCTTTGGCCCCACCACTGCAGGCCAGTTTGGCCTAGCCCAGAAAACCTTCTATGTGATTTTTCTCTACTATTTTTTCTTCCACCATAGAGCTGGCTAAAGCTGCAAGTAGCTGCCATGCAACAGCATGAACATCAGTATGCTTTGAAATTTTCTTCATCAGATTAGGTAATCCACCAGCCTTAATCTCAGTTTCAGGCAAAGTCTCTGGACAAGGGCAAAATGCTCACAAACTTTTTGCCAGAGCATATCACACATGATTTTTGGGCCACTTGCTGATACAGGCCTCCTTCCCATTTGAAACTTTTTGAGCCTGGCCTTTCCAATCCACACTTCTATCAGCACTCTGGTCTTCTGAGCTCTGACCAGTATCTCCCATCAAGCTCAGCTGAGAGCGCTCCAAGGCTGTTCCAGCCAGCATTGTCAAACCCTTCCAAACTTTTCCCACAAACCAGTTCCAAAGGCTTCCAAACCACATGATCAGGTAAAGTCACAGCAACAACTCTGCTTCTCTGGTACCAATTTCTGTCTTAGTTACATTATTGTTGTTGTGCTCAATATCCAACATCTACAACTTAAGGAGGAAAGGCTTATTTTAGCTTACAGTTTCAGAAGGTCTCAGTTAATTCATGGGTGGGCAACTGGAAAATGGTGAAATCACCATTTGAGGAGTTGATGGGTCTGCAGCTACGGCCAGAGCTGTAGCTGGTGCTTCAGGAGATGGAGATCCTCACAGCGTAATGGCAGAACAGAGACCAGTCTAGGAGGAAGGATGGAACCAGCACATGCCCCTCCAAGTCAAGCCCCAAGCATCTGCTCCTTCCAGGTAGACCTGACCTCCCAGCACTACATAGTATCCACAGGAACATGAGGATGTTGGAGGACACTCCAGATCCAAACCATGACAATAACACATTAAGAAACTTCTGCAAATTAAAGGAAACAATCAATGAAGTGACAAGAGAACCAACAAAATTGGGAAAAGTTACAAACTATTCCTCAGTCAGAGGACTAATATATAGAATACGTGAGTAACTGAAAGAATTAAGTGCCCATAAATGAAAGACCGAATGGAAAAGGGGGAAACTCAAATGAAAAAACAGTTTTTAGAAGAACGAGTATCCAATAAAAGTTCAATATCTTTAACCGTTACAGAAAAGCAAATTAAAGCTGAGATTCCATTTTAATCTATAAGAATGGCATCAAGACCTCAAAAACAACAAATGCCGCCAAGGTTGACAGAGAAACAACCCTTACACATTTTGTTGGGACTATAAACTAGTACAGCCATTATGAAAATCAGTATTGATATTTCTTTAAAAATTGAAAATAGATATTGTACTTGGCTCAGTATACTTCCTCTGGGTATCTTTGCAAAAGAGTTAAAGCCATCACACAACAGTGGTAGATGCACACCTACGTCTATAGCAGCACAACTTACAACGGCTACATCCTGCGAGCAGCCAGTACATACAGGAACAGATGAAGAAACGAAACAGTGTGGATACCCAACGGAATACTGCTCTGCCATAAAGGAAGACGAATTTGAGTCACAGATGCACCTTGAAACCATTATGCTTGGTGAAATGATTTAACACGGAAAAACCCAAATTATAAATAATATAAAGAGCCAACAAGAGTGATAATAGAAAGCAAGAATATAGATTTTATAGAGATGAAAAGGAGATGCTGGGTGGGGATGAACGGGGGAAACAAGGAAGGGAAAGAAACGTCACGAAGATGCCATATGTGTGTGCACGAGCTCCTCAAGTTGTATGCAATTACTATGTATCAAAATATGTACTAAATAAAACAGTAATTTGGAGGTAAAGATAAAGCATTGTGGAAATTAAAAAAAAAAAAGACTGGATTTCCAGACACACACAGTGCAGAGACGGAGCTCAGAGATACAGTATGGGGCAGGCAGAAGACAGAAGAGCCTGACACAATGTTGATTGTGTTTTTTTTTTTTCTGCTGTATTTATCTACTTCCTTTGTGCGACAGGGGACTGAACCTAGAGCCTCCACACCGAGCTACATCCCTCTCCCACTTTTTTAAGACAGCAACTCCTATGTCATTAAATTGCCCACGATAAGCTCGAACTCTTCTTCCTCCTTCCTTGAACTCTCAGAGTGCTGGAATTAAATGCCTGTACCACTGACCCCAGCTATTTCACTCACTACTAAATAACCAACAATCTCACTTGCCTGGCAAGTGTTTGTGCAGTTAACATCTATCCAAGATCTCACATATGTAATATTTGAGTCAAATGTGGAATCCCCATATTTTGTTTGACCCGCATAGCATTTTTTATTAGAATTCTTAAAATTAGAATCTCTAGTATCTCATTGAAAAATCATGATCATAAAACAAAGCTGATGTTCACCCAAGACATTAACTCAATGAATGTTTATTTCAAATGTTTGAGGAAGATAGGCATGACGACACAGGACTGTGATCCCCACATTCTGAGAGACTGAGGCAGGAGGATTATAAATTCAATTTCAATCTGGGCAACAGTGACTTACTGAAACTTCATCTCAAAATAAAATATATTTGAAAAGGGCTGGGAATATAGTGTGAAGGTCCTGGGTTTAGTTCCCAGTTCCAAAATAAGTAAATAAACAATTTTTAAAACTGCTGAGGAAAAATAATGTCAATTGCCTTGATTTGTTCTTTAAGCATTGTATGTGTGCCTGGGGTTGTCATACTAAACCTTTTTGAGTTTTATAAATAAAAATAATTAAGATTTAAGATTAAATAAGCTGACATTCCTGTAGAGTCCCAGCCCTCACATGACTTGTCCCCCTCTGTCTAACCTTCAACATCCATGCCACCTGCCTACCACCTGCCAGAATTAGCGATCAATCTCTTGCTTCTGCTCTCTGACCCAAGAGTTCATCATCATAAACTGCTGTGGCTCCATCTGCTCCAGCCACACCATGACGACTGTAGATTTTTATGCTCCTGGTTGCAAACTGCTACGTGTTGTCCTTGCAAGTAAATGCAGCATATACGTTACGTCTGAGTAATGTGACCGGCAAACGGAAGTGCAACAGCAAAGCCCACAGGCCCAGAAGAAGCTTTGTTCTTCTTTGCGTTTTACTGCTCTGGAGTCCTTAAATATTACAGACGCCCACTGTCATAAGAGCGCGATAGCTGCCTTTTGATTTTATTTTTGTGTCAGGATACTTGAAGTTCACAATGACACAAGTGGTAGATATTAATATCTTCCTTCTACAACTGATAAATTAACAATATATTGTATCAGTAGCACAGACCCGGGACAACTAGGTGTAATCCGCTTGCACTTTGATCCATACAGAAACTGTTCAAACTGTCCACTGGCAGAATGAAAAAAAAGTGGCAGTAATGAAGAAAAAGAATGAATTGGGATGAAAAAAGTTAGTTCAGCAGAAAAGTAGGAAAACAAAGAGGTAGAATAAAACAAAGATTCCATGATCATGTTAAACTCTCTCAACCGATTATTACATTTTCCTTTCTGGATTAATTAGAGAATCTGGATAATGCTGTCACAAACAGCCTGAAGTATTGAACATGAAATCAAGGAGACTCTTTAAATTCTATGCAACCTTTCACTGAATGAGTGAACTTGGAAATGCCTTGAATCTTTCTAAGCCTTAGTGTATTCATCTGTAGAAGTAGAAGAGCAATATAACAATATTATTTTTTCATGAAATTATCTTAAAAGTTAGAAAAGACTACACATGTGGAAGTAAATTTACCCTTTTAACTATAAGATAATCATTGTTATCACTAGTTTAGTAAGAATAACAGTAACATTTCTGGAGTACACACTGTAGATACTAACATGATGAATACTGTATATTCATTGCTCCATTTTATATCATAAGTAATGCCTGGGTTTTCTCCTGCATGCATGCATATATATATATTTATGTCATATATGTATTGCTCATATACATATATATCATATACATCAGTACCAACATTAAAAGTTTTATTTCAGAATACAAAAAGGAAGCTTACAGCATTGCTCAGGACTGGGACAAAATATGTGTAAGAATTCAACCTTAGGGTCATCTATCATACTGAAGGAGTTTTTAATAATTTGTAAAGTCTTGGAACAGCTGAGGCAGAAAGATTGAAGTTCAAGCTCAGGCTAGGCGATGGAGAGATTTAGCTCCTCAAAATAAAGTATTTTTAAAGAAGCAAGGGATTTAAGTCAGTGCAAAGGCCCTGGATTAAACCCCCAGTGCTGTAAAGAGAGGGAGTTCTAGAGCCTTAAAAAATCATTAATGAGCTTCCTGTCTGAGTTGTTGGAAAAGTAAGCCTACCAAAATAAAGGATCCTATTGAAAAGTGGGCAAATGAAATGAAGAGGCAGTTCACTCATGAAGAAGTTCAAATGGCCAATAGATACGTGAAAAGATGTTCAACATCCCTAGCCATAAGAGAGATACAAATCAAAACAACGCTAAGACACCATCTCACTCCAGAGAGAATGACCTATATCAACAAGTCAAATAGTGATTAGTGCTGGCAAGGCTGTGGGGAGAAAGGAACCCTCCTGCACTGCTGTGAGAATGTAAATTCGTACAACCACTTTGGAAAGCAGTATGGAGATCTCTCAAAAGACTAGAAATAAATATCCCCTTCGATCCAGCAACACCCCTCCTGGGAATATATCCAAAAGAGGCCAAAACAACACACAACAGAGATATATGTATACCCATGTTCATAGCAGCACAACTAACAATAGCTAAAATTTGTAGGTCACCAAAATACCCATCAACAAACCGATGGATACGCAAACTGTGGTATCTATGCACAGTGGAATACTATGCATCTATAAAGTCCAACAGCGTGGGGGCTTTTGCAGGCAAATGGAAGAAGCTTGAGAACATCATGCTTAGTGAAGTAAGTCAGAAGCAGAAGGTGAAACATCTAATGGTCTCTCTGATAAGAGAGACCCAGATCACAATACATCATGAAACTTAAAATGAAAAACAAAGTGAAACAGGGGGGGTAGGGTGGGGAGGGGAGGGACAAAAGGACAGTGGGAAAGTCCTTGTCACCCTGACAAGATACGTATGTGCACAAAATGCTGAACTTCATTGTAAACCTTAAATTTTGCACTTATACATATCAATAAAATGGGGAAAAATCATTAATGACCCAGTTTGACTCTGATGTAAGCCTACGTTGGGCCTCAGATATAGCCTACGCCCTGGCTTCTGGATCCTCCCACATGAATTGTAACAACCAGACACTCTCACCTTGTCAGTCTAGCATGTCAAAGCCTTGTTCTTGTCGTGTTTCTTATCATCCATTTAGTCCTAGTATGAGGCTAGAGAGATGAATTCTGAGGAGACAAGAAAGGAGGCTAACCTTAGGACTCGTCAAGACAACAGAGAATTTCTGTCCTCTTATAAACGAAGTCACTATCAAAGCAGCCAAGACACAAAACTGTTTGCTAGTTGGACAAAACTGTTTACGAAGCCTCAGAACAGGTAAAACTTACCTGGCTTACTACCAGTGAACGAGGAGCAGGAAAACAAGGATTTGTAAAACCTCCAGTGTTCTCTTTTGCTTCCTCTTGGTATTACTCTTCCCGCTTCAGCTCACCAACATTTTGCTTGGTCCCACTCTTTAAAATGCTCTTGAGCACCCAAAGCATGATCTTATGTGCTTCTATCCTTTTCTGGCCAGGAGCAGGCACAAGACATTATCCTGGAGTCTTTTTGGAAAAGGCTGTTTTAGATCACAGGATAAGTGTTTCTAGTCTACCAGCCGAGTTCACTTCTGGCTCCTCTCAGTGGAGAGCCTGTCCATTGTGGCTAAATGCCTAGAGCTGCTGACCGACCTGAGTAGCTGGGAGCTCTCTGCCTGCCCCAAGAACTGACTTTATCATTGCAGGCAACCTTTATACTAAGTGCCTCGGGAGCTGTGAGAAATCCAAAGCATCCCAACTTGTTTACTGTGAAATAACAAGCAACATCCAATAACTCTGAAATTTCCTCTGGAAGACATACCCCGAAGAGGCCAATTAATGCAGAGAAGTGAGTAGCCTTGGAGAGAAGAGGTGGGAACACAGGGAGGAGGTATCTGGGGATTAAAGCCCGCTGCTCCATGCTTCCTCTGAACTTTCAAATTTCTAAGTGAATAAGTGTTATGTCAAGTACTCGGGAGTATTTAAACTTACTGGTGTTTTATCGTTCCAATAGCATCAAGAATAATACGCGATACATCATAGGGAGACAGGGCATAGGAAGGCTCAAAAATGAAAGGAGACAGGTTTGGACACACTGATAAATGTTTAGAAGAATACCCGTTGCCTTAATTGGATAAGAAATGCTTAGGATATGTCCAGGACAGGTTGTGACCTCTGTGTTTTCAGCCATTGGGAAACCAGGGGAGACACTTGTGCACTAGGGTAGAACTTGTGCGCTGCAACTCTCCTGAGAGTGCCTGTCATCAGACACTCGTTCTGGCAAGATTAATATTAAAGCCTCTCCTTGCTGTTTGATTCTCCACATCCATCCCTTAATTATTTGGGCAAATAGGCTTGTTTCTCCCAACATTTGCTTTTTTTTTTTTTTAAAGAGATTAAAATATTTCACTCCAAGCTCTCCTGACCTTTAAGGTTCGTACTGAGAAATCCACAGTTATCTGGTAGACTTGCCTTTGTAAGTTACTTGTTCTTGTTTCACTCTTGCAGGATTACAGATATTTTCAGTATTCTCTTTGTTCTGGATTTCTGGGGTTTTTGATTATGTGTAATGAAAAAGTTCTTTTCTGGTCCAGGTTATCTGGTGTTATATATGCCTCTTGTACTGAGAGAAAAACGGATCACAGTAGTGCCGGTGGCACAAAGATAAGGCAGCGATTGAAGTACAGCAGTAAACGAGATCAGACACTACACCACTTAACGGTAGAAAAGGGTCGCAGAAATGATAAAATCTAAGATAAACCAGAATTAAATCTAAAATTATTTCACTCATAACATTACAAAAACTGTCTATGCTATGAATACAGGTACCTAGACAAATCAAATATTCATGTATTTAAAAGATCTATTAATTCTAAAGACAACACTATGCCACTGTCAATAATAAAAAGAAACCTTTTTAATATCCTAGGAATAAATTTAAAAATTATTAATGCTTAATATGCTAGACTAGATAGCTATAAATTACAATCACTTAACATTAGTAGTGACAAAAAATGGTGGGAATAAATGGGGAGGGAAACTGGGAAAAAGGGTTAGTTTTGAAAAAGATAAAAAGGTGAATAAGGGATAAGCAAAAATGAGATAAAAGTATAATTGAGTAGAAGAAAGTGAATAGAGTTAGATAAATGTAACAAAAAGAAAGAACAAGAGAAAGAAATAAAAATGTAGAGAGATTGACATGGATCCTAAAAAGACTATATAAAAAGGCAAAAAAAGAAAGAAAATTAAAACAAAGAATGAAGAAAAAAAAGAAAAAAGTCCCAAGCCCAAAATGTAAAGAAAAAGCATGGAATGATGATTTGGCTAAGTGTTCTCTTTCTGGGTCTCGCGATACTAGCATTCACTAGACATGGGCAGGGAATGTCCCAATCCAACCGTGGCATGCTGTAGTTCTGTGTTCACTCTGCCTGCAATCTGCTGCTGAGACCTACCCCTACCTCTCTGGTGGCAAAATCAGCACTGGTGTGCTTCTTGACTGAGGGCCTTCACTTTATTAGCCAAGCTGTGGTGTTTCTTTGAGCGTGTATGCTGGTGGAGGAGGAGGATCAAAAGACTGCTGAGTTTTACTCTGGAAGTCAGCTGCAAGGTGGGCCAAGCAGTTCGATGGACTCAAATCCAGCACTTCCTCACCTAGCCTCCTCAGAAAACTGCTCATATTGGTCCTGGCTTCTCTCGCCATGAGTGGAACCACTTCGTCATCCGTGACCTAATGCTCTCTTCAATTGCTTCCTGTAACAGCTCCCTCCAGTCATGGGTCGATAGTGCTTCCAGAGTTCCTAGAGTGTGGACTGTTTGTCACTTCTGGTTCCAACGCAGATCAAAGGATATTCTGTAAGTGGCTCCTGATTACATCGCATTCTTGGCACTGTCAAAGATTGCTTCTGACACACTGGACTGTGAGCTGAAGAAGTCTTAGGGTGAAAGGCCACATTGCCTTTGCAGCTAAAGCATGCATGGAGCATGTCCTGGAGGCCAAGGCTCCCTGTCCATTGTCTAGGTCTTTATCCCCCAGCCATTTAGACTGACTTCCCAACTCGACTAGTCCTCCTCACAATATTGTCTTCAATTTCTGCAGATTTCCCAAGGTTGCTAACTTTCCTGTTGGCTTCAGTTTAATACCTGGACCCAAGTTCTGTGATTGAGACTGAAATTGATTGAAATCTTACCAGTCAAAATGAACTAGGTGTGTATAACCAACTTGGTCTGATGGTTGTTATGGTTAGAGCTTGCATATGGACTGTTTTAAACTTTCTTTCCATTTCCCTTCTTCCTAGCAATCACAAGACCCTGAGTTCAATCTCCCAACATCACACAAAGCTGGGTGTGGTAGTGCATTCCTACAATCCCAGCACTTGGGAGGCTGAGGCAGGAGGATTGCCATGAGTCCAAAGCTAGCCTGGGCTAAATAGAGAGTTCAGATCAGCCTAAGCTTGTGTTTCAAATAAATAAATAAATAAAAATAAAAATTATGGCTTATGAGAGATTTGATTTGAATACTTCAAATAAGAGCTTCCTATATGACATTATCACCAACAGAGTGGTTTTATGTGATGTGATATTTAGAATTTTTTTCTCAAACTAGTTCTAATTTTAAAGGGAACCTTCTTTCTGTATATTATTTTATTACATACTTATTTTCCCCATATTATTCACATATATAAGTGCAGAACAAAAAGTTTCCATTGATCTTCAGTATTTTGTACACGTACATATCATGGCAAAGTTACAGATCCTTTGCTTCTCTCTTTTCTACCCTCCCCCACCCTGCGGTCCCTCCAGTTCCCATTATTTCCCACAGTAAGGTCTATGAAAGAATTGTGATCTGGGTTTCTCAAATCAGAGAAACCATTCAATATTTCGCTTTCTGCTTCTGACTCACTTCACTAAGCATGATGGTCTCAAGTTACCTCCACTTACCTACAAAAGCCTCCAACCTATCTGTCTTTATGGATGAATAGTATTCCATTGTGTAAAAATACCACAATTAGTGTATCCCGTGGTCTGTGGATGGGTACTTTGGTGTCTTTCACATTTTAGCTAGTGTTAGTTGTGCTGCTGTGAACATGGGTATATATGTATCTCTGTTCTGTGTTGCTTTAACTCTTTTGGGATTATTCCAAAAAGAGGTATGGTTGGGTTGAAGGAGATATTTGTATCCAGTCTTTTGAGACACTTCCATGCTGCTTTTCACAGGGTTTGCCAGTTTACATTCCCCCCAACAGGGCAGGAGGGTTCTTTCTCCCCCACAGCCTTGCCAGCACTGATTGCTGTTTGTGTTCTTGATATACGCCAATCTCTCTGGAGTAAGATGGTATCTTGGTGATGTTTTGATTTGCATGTATCTTATGGCTAAGGATGTTGAATATCTTTTCATGTATTCTTTGGCTACTCAAACTTCATCTGAGAACTGCCTATTCATTTCTTTTGCCCATTTTTAATAGGGTCTTTGATTTTGAGGGGCTTTCTTTTCTTCAGTTCCCTATATATTCTAGTTATGAGCCTCATATCTGAGGAATTTTTTGTGAATACTTTTTCCCAATCTGTCTGTTCTTTATTTACACTGTTGATAATTTCCTTTGCCATGGAGAAACTTTTTAATTTGACATAATCCATTTGTTAATGCTGGGGGCTGTTTCTTTTCTTTTACTTTTGGTGTCTTATTAAGAAAGTCTTAGCCTACACCTATGTTTTTAGATATTTTCCTAATTTATCTTCCAGAAAGTTCAGTGTTTCAGTTTGTATATATATATATGGGTTGTCGATCCAATTTGATTTGAATTTGGTGCATGGTGACAAGTGTGTGTCTACATTCATTCTTCTGCATGTGCCTGTCTAATTTTTCTCAGCATCATTTAGTGAACAAGCTATCCTTTTTCCAGTGTGTGTTTTTGGCTACTTCATTGAAGATTAGGTAGCTGAGAGTATTTGAGCTTGTCTCTGCATCCTAAGTTGTGTTCCACTGGTCTGTCTGTTGTCTGTTTTTGTGCAAGTACTATATAGTTTTCACAACTATTTCTTTATAGTATACCTTGATGTCTGTTATTGTAATGTCTCCTGCTCTGGTCTTGTTATGCAAGATTGTTCTGGCTATTTCAGGTTTCCTTTAGTTCCATATAAATTTAAGGATTTTTTCCAGTTCTGTGAAAAAAAATTGATGGTACTTTGATAGGAATTGCAGTGAATCTGTATATCATTCTTGGCAGTATAATCATTTTGGCTTGACTGATTCTGCCTACACAAGAACAGGAGATGTGTTTCCATTTTTTGATGTTGTCTACAACTTCTTTCTTCAAGGTAATGTACTTTTCTTTATATAGGGCCTTCCCTTCCTTGGTTAGGTATACTCCATGGTATGTAATATTTTGCTTGGCTGTTGAGAATAGGATTGTTCTGATCTCTTTCTCAATTAGTTTGTTGTCGGTGTAGAAAAAACTAATGATTTTTTACTGTTGAATTTTTAGCCTGAGAATGGGTTGAATTTGTTTATTTTTTCCAAGAATTTCATAGTGGAGTTTTTGGGGTCTTCTATGTAGATAATCATATAGTCTACAAATAAGGATAGATTTACTTCCAACTTTTCAATGCAAATTCCCTTTATTTTGTTTCCTGATTGCCATGGCAAGTGTTTCAAGGACTATGTTGAATAAGGGTGGTGAGTGTGGACAGGCTTGTCATGTTCCTGATTTCAGGGGAAACGCTTCAGTTTTTCTCCATTTACTATGATACTTGTGGTAGGTTTGTCACCTATGGCTTCTATGAGTTTGAGATAAGGCACTTCTAGACCTATTTTTCTCAGAGTTTTTATTATGAAAGGGTGTTGAATTTTATCAAAGGCTTTTCTACATCAATTGAGATGATCATGGGGTTTTTGTTATTGCTTTTGTTGATGTGGTGTATTACATTGATTGATTAATGTACATTGAACCAGCCTTGCATCCCAGAAATGAAATCTACCGATCATGGTATGTGATCTTTCTGATTACTTGTTGGATTCTATTTGTGAGAATCTAAGAATTTTTGCATCTATCTTCATTAAGGAGATTGGTCTATAATTTTCCTTCCTGGTTAAGTCTTTGTCTGCTTTTGGACTAAAGTTCCTAGCCTCCAGAAATGAGTTTGGTAGTATTCATTCTCTTGCAACTTCTTGCAAGAGTTTGAGAACACTTAGAGTTAGTTCTTCCCTGAAATACTGAAAAAATTCTGCTGTGAATCCATCTGGTCCTGGGCTTTTATTTGTGGGTAGAGCTTTTATTACTGCTACAATTTCTTTGTGTGTAATGGGGTTGTTCAAGATTTTTATGTCTTCTTCATTCAATTTTGGTATTTTGTATGTGTCTAGAAAGTCATCCATTTCATACCAATTCTTTAACTTCTTAGAATATAGGTGGTCAAAATAATTTTTCATAATATTATGAATATCTACAGAGTCTATGTTAATTTCACCCTTTTCATTTCTAAGTGCATTAATCAGTGCTTTTTCTTTCTTTCTTTTGGTGAGTTTAACTAGAGGTTTGTCAATCTTCTTTCAAAGAAGCAGCTCTTTGAGTCATTAACCTTTTTTATTGTCTTTTTAATTTCAATTTCATTAATTTCAGATCTGATCTTTATAATTCATTCCTTCTACTGCTTTTTGGGTTAAATTGTTCTTGTTTCTCTAGGTCCTTATGGTGCATCATTTATGTGTTTATTTGTGACTGCTCTGTTTTTCTGATGTTTACATTTATAAATATGAACTTCCCTCTAAGTGCTACTTTCATTATGTCCCCAAAATTTTGATATGATGTGCTTCCATCATCATTTAACTCTATGAGGTTTTTTATTTCTTCTCTGATTTCTTCTGTGAGCCATTGTTTGGTCAATAGTAAATTGTTTAGTCTCCATGTATTTGTGTATTTTCTTTTGTTTCTTTTGCTGTTAAGTTCCAGTTTTAGATCACTATGATCTGAAAGTATGCAAGAAATTATTTCTCTTCCTTTGTGTTTATTTAAACATGACTTATGACCTAGAATATGGTTTATTTTAGAAAACATTCCATGTGCTGCTGAGAAGAATGTGTATTCTGTTAATGTTGGTTGAAAAACTCTGTAAACATCTGTTAGGTCCAAGTTTTCTATACTGTCATTTAGCTGTTGTATATCTTTGTAGATTTTCTATCTATCTGTGATAGTGGAGTATTAAATTTCCTTACTATAATTGTATTTGGGCCTATATGTCCTTTCAGATCTAATAATTTTTGATTTACATAATTGGGTGTTTAGTGTTGGGAGCATATATATTGATAATTGTGGATTTTTCCTTTTCTATTGATTCCTTTACCAGTATATATTGACCATCTTTATCTTTTCTAAGCTGTTTTGTTTTTAATCTGTTGAGTCTGAGACTAACATAGCTACCTCTGCTTCTTTCCTAGGTCTTGTGGCATGAAATATTGAATTTCATTCTTTTATTTTTCAGTCTCTGAGTTTCCTTGTGGGTAAAGTGTGTCTCTTGTAAGGAGCAAGTTGTCAGTTTCTGTTTTTTAATCCAGGCATCCAGTCTATGACTTTGATTAGGCGAGTTGAGGCCATTCATATTCTGAGTAATTATCCAGGTATATTTGGTATGTCCTGCCATTGTTACAGTTTTTCGTCATTGTTTACTAAACTTACTTTCTTCTCAGCTCATTCTCCTATATCTGTTACCTCTTTTTCTCTGGACTCTTTGGTGTCACAAGCCTTTCTTTTGCTTTCTGAGTTTCCTTTAATCTCTGCAGTGCTTGCTAAATGGCTGCAAATTACTTTAGGCTCTCTACATCATGGAAAATTTTAATTTCTCCCTCTAATTTAAAAAATAATTTTGCTGGATATGAAAGTCTGGGTAGGCATTTATGTTCTCTTAGTGATTGGATGATATTTCTTCATGATATCCTGGCTTTTAGGGTTTGGGTTGAAAAATCTGCAGTTATCCTGAGGGGCTTATCTTTGTAAGTCACCCTCTGTTTTTCTCTTACTGCTTTTAATATTCTCTCTTTGTGGTGGGTCTCTAGTATTTTAATTATGTGTCATGATGAGGTCGTCTTCTGATTCAAGTTGTTTGGTGCTCTTTATGCCTGCAGTTGCTCCATGTTTACTTCTTTCCTTAGATTTGGGAAATTTTCTTCCATAATACCATTGAACGTAGCCTTTATGCCTTTTGTTTGGTCCTCAGTTTTCTTCTGCACTCCCATAATTCTGAGTTTCACTTTCTTTGAGTCATCCATTAGCTGTTTTAATCACTCTCTTCCTTCCTTTTCTCGTTCATGCTCTTTACAGCCTGTACCTTCCAGCTCAAATATTTTATCTTCTAGGTCTGGTAATTTATTCTCAAAATGTTCTAAGTGGTTACTTATTTTTTTCCTGTTTGTGTTTCACATCCTAAAAGTCAACTTTCATTATTTTTATATCTCTGTTAAAACTCTTCCCTAAATTTTTTGTATTGTCTTCATTATCTGCTTTTTTGTATCTTCTTTATTTTCTTCTAATTTCTTGTCAATGCTTACTGACAGTACAGTTATATCTCTGTGCGTTTCTTTCATTTCCTTTTCAATTCTAAGAATTTCTGAGCCAGAAATTGTCATCTTTTTTGTCTTTTTCTTCTTTGGGTTCTGCTATTTGAAGACCCCTCTTATATTGTTTTCTGGGGTTTCAGGTCTTTCTGTGGGTGATTTACTACCATGTTTCCTCTTGGTCTTGATACAGTGAGTTGAGAATCTGATATTGTTGATGGGCTCTGTTTCTTTTCTTGAGATTCTTGAATTAGACTCTTCTATTTTAAGTGTTACTAGTATTAATACATATACACCCAGTCCCCACTTAGTGACTGTTTCTGAAGCGCAGGATGGATGGGGCAAGAGAAGGACCAGTCCTACAAGCTCTCAGGTGCATGGGGGAGTCTGCTGGCAGCTACCTGGCTGTGTGTGGCTTGCAGGGGTGATGGGGCACAAGAGGGCTCAGTCTCCTGAGCGCCCAGGTGCAGGTGAGGATCTCTGTCTCTCTCTCTTGTTCTCTAAAGTTTCTCCTGAGAAGAGGAATATCAGGTAAGCATAAACATTCTTATGTTTCTTTTCTGTTTTATATTTGTTGTTTCTTGTTTATTATTGATTTTTTTACTTTTTGTTTTTTTCTTTTTCTCCTTTTGTTATTAACATTCGTGCATGCAGTGCATAATATTTATATTGAACTTGTCTCTTTTGTGCATATATATACTACATCAAAATTACAATCTCTTCCTCTCCCTTTTCTGATCCTCTCACACTCCTTCCCAATAACCCTCATTTGATTCTATTTTCTTTTACATATTATCTTCTTTTCTCTTCCCCCCTGCCACCTTCTTTCTCCCTTCACAGCATTCATCTTCTTACTTTCTCCCATGTCTCTTAAATTTTTCACGGTTTGTTTTTCTCCTATTAGAGAACTCATACGTCCCAGTTACTTTCTCATTGCTGTGACTCAGTACCCAACATGCACTAACTAAGAGAGGAAAACTTTCCTTTTGCTCAGTTTCAGAAGGTTCATTCACAGGTGGGTGTCTGGAAACTGTTAGAATCTCATGGCGGGGCTGCAGCTGTAGCCAGAGCTGGAGCCGATGCTCCGAAAACACAGAGATCCGCACAGCGTGGTGGAGCAAAGACAACACTGGGAAGAAAAGCAGAACCAGCACGTGCCCCTCTAGATCGAGTCCCAAACATTTGCTCCTTCCAGCCAGGTCCTACCTTGCACTACTACCTGGTATCCATAGGCACATGAGGCTCTTTGGGAACACTCCAGATTCAAACTACAGCACCGTATAATTCCACCTTCAGCTTTCTGGGTCTGATTCATTTTGATAAGCATCATGTTGTCAACATGTATCCATTTTCTTCAAAATGACTCAACTCTGTCATTGTTAGTGGCAGAGTGGTACTCCAGTGCATATATGCACCACATTTTCTTTATACAGTCACCTATACTTGGGCATTGGTTTTTTTCAAGATTTGGCTATTATCAAATATGCTGCTATACAAAAAACATTCAGGTTATCATTACATCAGTCATATTTCTTAGGATAAACTCATACCAAGGACCAAATATATGAATCGCTACATTAAATGAACCTAAGTCTACTTCTCAAAAGTATATCACACATAAATCAATAGATATAATGGCATATTTACTTATTTCAGAATTTTTAAAAGAGTTTTAAAAATTTTTTCCCAAAGAGGAACAGGAAGATCCTATTAATAAAAATATTATTACAAATTTAGTTACAGAGCATGAAATTGACACATAAAATTCAAGTGTCACAGGTTAAACTACTAGCCTACTGAGTTCTTAGCCAATTTACTAAGGCTATGTGATCTTTTATCTTTCACACTCAATATCAGCTTCAGGGAAAAAACCCCAAGAACTACTTATTTACCAATTCTATTTTTAGAACTAATAATATTCCAGATCAAAACCACAGCATCTGCCACTTTATTACCATCTATATATTTATACTCATCAAAACTTTTCACAGATTAAGATTTCATACCAATTCCCTATGTTGAAAATAATTATTAATTTTTGCAAGATCATATACTAAGAAAAATAATAATTATGGGAGAAGTTTCACAGATTTTATGAGAAAGCTGATACTGTTCTAGTGGGATACCAATCAAATGATCGATGTCTGTTTTTTATTGTACTTTCTCTTTAAATTTTTCCTTTCCTCCATGATCTTTGGTGCTGCTTGTCTCTCTGTCTCTCTCAAAGATTCCTTCAAGTATTTTCTGCAATGCTGGGCTAATGGTCTCATATTTCTTTGGGGATTCTTGATTATGAAAATTTTTTACTTTTCCTTCAAACTTCAGGCATAATCTTGACAGATGCAAAAACCCGTTTAGACACTTGCTATCTTTTAAGGCTAGGAAGACTTTTCTCCAGGCTCCCATGACCTTTAAAGCTTGCACTGAAAAATCTGCAGTATTTTGAATAGGTTTGCCTTGGTAGAATAATGTTTATTTTTCTTTCGCTGCTTTTAATAATTTCTCTTTCTGCTGTATTTCTGAGGCTTTGATTATAATATGCTATGTTGAGTTTCATTGCTGGTTGAGGTTATTTTGGTGTTCTATAAGCTTCTTATAATATATTTTCCTAGATTTGGAAAATTTTGCATGATTTCAGTGAATAAATTTTTTATACCTTTGGATTCTGTGCTTTCTACAACACCCATAATTCTGAGATTGGTCCTCTTTGAATCATCCATCAGCTTTTGTAAATGAGCTACTTGGCTCATTTCTAATTTTGGAGTCATGCCTAATTATGGCATTTGTTTTCTAAGCGTTGTATTCAAGGTCTGAAATTCTGTCCTCACAATGTTTGAGTTGACTCTCTCTGCATTAAGCGTATTTTTCATATTTTGAATTTCAGCTAGATTTCTTTTCATATTTTCCACTTTTCTATTAGAACGTTCCTTCATATCTTCAAGTTCCTTACTTACCTTAGTCAAATTTTTATTTGTGGCTTCTATACGCTCAGTAAGCTCTTTATTTGTTAGGACCACTATTTTTTAGTAATTTCTTCTTTAAGCCCTCTGATCAAGGTTTGCATTTCTTTGAGAATATCTTGTTTGAACTGGCTGTTTGACTTATTTATTTACTTTTTTTACTTCTTTCCCTATGAGTTTCACTATTTCCAAGCCTAATGACATTAGTTTCTGAGGTCTTAGGCATTTCTGAGTTTTTCCTGTTGCCTTGTCTTCTGCCCATTTTTCTGTTTTGTGGGGGTGGGGGGTGTCTTCATTTTTAATGCTTAGCCAAGAGATTTCTTTGAATGGGTGTGAGGGTGTGTGGGAGGAGCTGAAATTCCTGAGTTCTGTGCTGGGAGTAGGCAGTAAAGGAGGACTTAACAGTCCAGTGGCCTCTGAAATGTCTTGTTCACCACCAGTAACCTCCACAAAGCTCTCTTTTCTGTCCTGGCTTCCCTCCCCCAAGGGCAGGGCTCTCCTGAGCTATTCAGGGAGTCAGAGGCCTTTCTCTCTTCTCCATAACTGTCTCTTGTGACAGTTTCTTCCTAGGTACCATCTAAGAGTGTCCCCAAAAACCCTGATGTGCTCTGCGGAGCCTGATTTTCCTCTAAACAATTCAGTCTCTTTTTTCAATGGCTCCTGCTTAAATCTTTGTCTCATACGGCTGCTGAGCGCTAATTATGATCTAAGGCCCATGAGGCCTTTTCAAAGAGGAGCTCACATTGCATCTGCAGTTTACAACTACCTACAGGCTCATTTATGGAGTCTTGCCTTTCCAACTTCTGTCAATTCCCACTTCTCCCAGATGCATGCTGACCTTGGTCAGAGGCTCCACTCCCTGGGCTTTCCTCCATCTGAGGACGCTGGTGGCTCAGTGCCACTCTCAGTCAGGCTGGGGTGGCTTTCCAGTCTTCTCCTTTCCCCCACTTCCAATGTCCCTTCGGGATTTCTGGTATTCCCATGGCCTCCTTTGAATTGTTGGTTGACTCCTTCCTCTCCTAGCTAGGCTGAACAAGCAGTTCTTAATTATAATCTCAACATTTTCAGTGAGTCCCTGAAGAGGCATTGCATAGCTGTGTTACTCGGCTGCCATCTTGACCAGAAGACCCCTGTTTCTTTGCTTTTACAACTTGAGAATCCTCTCTTCATCTTTTACCTTTGAGAATTAGGTGATCTTTTATGCTCCTGGACTTGATTATGTATATCTTTCTGTAAGTGTGGTAAGTTTTCTATCATTCTTTTGAATATATCCTTTTGGCACTCCCAGGACCTTTATGAACCTCAGTAAATCAAATATTTGCTCTCTTATTATTTTTCCAAAATTCCCACATGATTTCTCCCCTCCTCTTCATTTTTTCTCCTCTGACTACATATTTTCAAGTTGTTTTTCTTGAAGGTCACTAATTATTTACTCTAATGTATTCTGCCATTGATGCCATCTATCTCATTTTCAGCATCACCGATTGCATTTTTCTGCTTAAGAATTTGTTTAATTTTTAAATTTTTCATTCTATTTTCTCTTTTAGAGTATCTGAAATACTTTTCTAAGTCTTCAAATTCAGTTGTTTTAAATTCTCTATCTGAGATTTCTCCCATACTTACTACTTTGGCATATTTTAGGTGATGCAAGGGCTTCCTAGAAGGTCATAATACTCATTGGCATGAGCCATTGGAACACTGAAGAATTAGGTGTTTATTTCAGTCCTCTTAAGCTTGATTTGCTTATATTTGTCTTTTCAGAAATTCCAAGCAGAATTCCCTCTGAGCCCGTAGCCACTTCTACCATCAGCATTGGATGGAATCAGGTTCAGATTTGCCTAGTTTGCTGTTGGTGCACTACCACTGTTTCAGTACCTCAGAGCCACCTATATCTGCTGTTATTGCTTGTAATGAACCAGAAGAGTGCCTGAAGACAGTAGTCTATCTCTACAAGCTTCTTGTTGAGGCCAGGGTCAATCCAAATATCTCATTTGCAGACATTGGTAGGATTCTGCTTGGTTCTAGGCAAAGCCTCCATGCACAGACCAACTTAGGGATCTCGTGTCACACCTGTGGTCACCAGTGTCACAAATCTGCATCTGTCCAGAGCCCACAACCAACCCAGACCGGCACAACACTCAGAGAAAGCCCTCTCTGCTGTAGGCTGCCTAATGGTAGATTGACTGATGATTCAAGATCACTGCAACCAGCATGGGTGATAATACTTGGGATGGAAGGTTAATAGTCAGGGTTTGCATGTCTTCCCCTGGCACTAGAGCTTCTCTAGATACTCCACCTGCCAGCAGGCCTTGTGATATAAGCCATGAGAATCTGCCCAATATTAGGTTTCGCAAGCCCAGCACTAGATTCTGAAACCACTTTTGTTCTTAATGTTCTGTCCCAGCTTCGGTCAATGCTGCCTTGGTTTATGCTATGCCCAAGGTATGGTCATGATAATAAAGACAGTCTCTTGTCCTCCTAGGCAGATATTAATCAGTGGCATGCCTGACTCTCACAGCCACAAGACCTACATAGTCTCAAGAGTGGGCAGAGGCCCAAGCTGCAACTAGCAGTGTTTCAAGCTAAAACATCAATCTTATCCTCTTGGGCATAGCCTCCACTGGTACTGGGCAGTTCTAGAGCCCTCTCTGTGAACAGTGACCTGGCAGTGGCTGAGCTGTGCACAGCTGGGAGCAAATAATAGAGGACATCTCTTAGACACCAAGGCTGGTAATAATCTGGGTCACTCCTGAGTCTTGTGGCCACAGAGTCCTAAACTGTCTTGCAATGAGAGGCACATGCACTCTAGGCCCACTCCAAGGCCCACTCCAAGGACCCGACTGTCTCCCACTGGTTCACAGGTCTCTTAATGAGAGGTGTTGTGGTTTAGATCTGGAATGTCTGACAAAAGTCTCGTGTATTTGGATGTTATGTATTATCCATGAAACCATGTGGTATTAGGAGTTTGGGGCCTGGTCTGGAGGGGTGGGTTAGATCACAGGCTTGCCACAAATTGTAGATTGCTAGCATGTGGATTGTATTACAAGCATGTGTAGGGGCTTAAACCTGGAAGGGGCAGAACACTGAGGCTGGACCCAGAAGGGATTGATCACTGTGACAGGACCTGGAAGGGTCTATGCTGCCTCCTGCCTTCCTTTAGGAACTTGACTTGACTTAGAATCCTGATTGCAATGCCAATAGGAGCTACCCCCATCTCCACTTCCACAGCATGCTTCCACTTTGCTGGCCATCCGTGAAGTGACTGTGACCTTCTGAAACCGTGAGCCAAATTTTTCTTCCCCTGTGTTGTGTAGGTCAGATATTTAGACACAGCAATGAGAAAGTAACTAAGTAGGCTTGGGCTAAAGTCTCTGTATGTGAGCACTGGCTGTGTAAGAGGGCCTTCAGCTTCGACTCAGTGCTGATCTCACCACAAGGTCCTAGCACCAAGCTCCATGACAAGCTCTGTGCTCTGCACCTCGGTGAGTGGAGTCCTGCCCCTTGTTCTCCAGCCTGCGAAGGGAGGAGGTTGTATTCGAAGGACTCAAGCACTTAGCCTCAAGCAGTCCATGAGTATTGGGTGAGAAGTAGAGGTCACAGAGCTTTATCACTGGTTTTCACCATGGTGAGCCTGGTGGACCTTTGTCCTTCCTACCTTCCTCAGTACATCTTTCATTTTGCTCTACTAAAAGCAGGCACTATGCCTATCGCTTGATTTCTTTCACTCTTGTGTAGATAGTTTGGTCCGTGACTAGCTGTTCAATTTTTTTGTGCCTGTGGGGAGTTGATCACCAAAGGATCTTACCGAGTCAGCATCTAGCACTACATCTTCTAATTCTTTTTTTTTTAAGAGGAGTTCCAATTAGGAGGATGGCATTTAGCCAAGTCTTTGTCTGGCTTCACACCTTCAGCCAAAGGCTAAGAATAACTGGAAAGCCCAAGTGACCTTGGCATTTAGCCTCCAAGTATTGCCAATAAATGAGGATGGTAGCCGTTGCCTCGGGCACACATGTAAGCACATGTGTATAGAAGGAGTGTTTCCTTGTTTTAAGTTTATTTTCAATATTTGTTAGGATGCTCATGTATGTATAGCCTTGCTTATGTCTTTTTAAATAAATTATCTATATTCATTTATTGAGATGCAAAAGTTTTATTTGTGCCTCTACATAAATACAATACAAATGTATTGGTACATATATTCATTTTCTTCATTACAGTCTGGAAAGTATCCCATGCTAACAGAGACATATTTAAATAAATAAACACCCAAGTCATACGCACATACTTGTATTTATGTATATTTTCACGATATTCCATATTGTCAACAATGCACGAGTATATTTTTTCTATGCATATAATTTTTATTCAAACAATGGTATTACAGTCTGAGGTGACCATATATTCCTCAATCCACAGATGACTAAACAATGTCCTGAAATTTCAGTGTTCCTGGTCCAGAAGCCATTGCCCCGGGGTATTCTCTCATTTTCTGCTTCAGACTTAACATTTCAAATCCCCCACAGCCTATATTAGGTCAGAAGGAGGAAGAAAAAAGAAAAGCGACTTACAGATTCAAGCTACCCAATCAGGGCAAACAGTCTCCCCACACTCCTTTCTCATGTGCTGGAAATCACCCATCAGGGCCACATCCCACTCTGCTTTCAGAACCAACTAGCCAAGAATTAGCAAGAACTCTTCCTCATGCTGACCTCCTCTCCCAGGACCTTGCCTCTCTGACTTGTTCTGCCCCCATTTTCTATCACAATGGAGGTTCAATGTAAATAATTTGTTGGGAATTTTTGTCTCCAAATTTTCATTGTAAAGCACTCTAGCCCTGTGGTCTAGTAAACATTTCTCCAACTGCTGTCTAGCCAGGTAAATAGGAGACTTAGAGAATTTATCCCAGTTTCTGCCTCCCAGCTAACATTCTTTCCGGCTCACTTTATTTTCAGAGACTTAGTCTCAAATGCTTAATCTAACATTATTGATGACAGCGTTGAGATTCCAGCCTTTGGAAGAACCAAAAAGTGCCATGTTTCCCCTTGAGATCAAATACAGAGCCATGAGAATCCCTTTGAGACTTCAGAAGCAGGTGAGTGTCTTTCTGGAAACCATTATCTGGCTTGGAACTATAATCCACATTTAAAGTGTACCAAGGCCACCTATCATAGGCTATCTCTGAGCTTCTGTTGCTGCTCTTTGAGTGTGGGGTCCAGAACTTATCCAGGACAAAGCTGTCAATCCAGGCCTGGTTAGTTACTGGGGTGGGGGGGAGGGGCAATCTGCTTACCGTTATGATTTCTTAATTCTGCCTGCTTTGTTTTGTGTCATTTTCTGCTTATTTTAAATACTTTGAGCCTATAGTGACATCTGATGGCCATTGACATAATGACAGTTTGAATCTGCATCACTCTTTTTCCCCACTATTTTTATTAATATACATATGTAATACATAGTGTTTACAATGTATTCGGGTATTTCGTGCACATATGTATCATATCAACTTTACAATCCCTTCCCATTTTTGACCCTCCCACCCCCTCCCTATCCTTTCCCCCAACTCCGGCTATCACCTCGTGCGGTTCTACAGAATGTCTGTGTTCTGGGTTCTCCAAGTCAGAGAAACATATTAATCTTCAGCACCTAAGTCATTTCACTGAAGTCACCACTCTAACTCAGCTTCCTATTCCTCGAATGGGTCGCGGTAGGTAAATCTTGATGCCTCTTCTCTGAATCCAACCAATCCCTTCAATGGGATATTTACCAAAAGTTTTTTTCTATATTTTGCTATATCTTTGTTGCTATTCTTAAACCTGGCATCACCCACCAGTTCACATTAGAAAATAACTCCAAGCATGTAGTTCAAAAGACTAGTAAATTTGGGAAAGAAGGAAAAAAAGTTAAATTTCAAATGCCTTAGGTGAATACTGGAAGGTACATATTTGTACATTCACAGGGTTATCTTTACATCAATCAGTTTTCTTAGAATAAATTTTCATCAGTGACCTAATAAGTGAATTGCTACAATAAAACAAAGTTAAAACTATATCACATTGCTACATTAAATGAACTTAAATCTATAGCACATTTAGGTAACATAGCCATTTGCTGTATTATTACTAAACAAAGATGAACTTAAGGTATCATTCTAAAGAAAAGAGACATTGTTCTCTCTGCCTGCTCCTTGAGAAAGTTTCCAGGTAACTGGGGATTTTTCAGATGTGTTGGGACTAATTTTTCCTGTCATGTAGCAGTGTTACAGGGCCCCAGTCAAAGAACATACTTGTTGCTGAATTAAAAGGAACAATTTCACTCATCTAGTGCACAAATCAGGGCACAGTGACACTGGTGGCATACAGGGCAGGTTAGACCTGCAGAAGTGACCTCAGTGACCCAGTGGTGACACACTGGGGATAGGCGTCTCATAAACAGCACATCTCAGACAGACACTCACCCCAGGCTTTGATAAACTTTTTAAATTATGGGAGGTAAAAAATTAACAACTTACTCCAGTCACCTCTCAAGAACACCACCCAATGCTATGCAAGTGTGTGTGCGTGTGTGTGTGTGTGTGTGTGTGTGTGTGTGTGTGTGTGTGTGGCTACATCATACATGTTTTTGAAATGGGTTAGCCTTGCTAAAATAGATATATAATCTTTGTGACGCATCAAATGAGATGCTTTTGATCTGAAAAAAAAGACATGATATTCTTGTGAATCAAATCAGACAACGAGCAGAAGACTATTTGATGTTGAACGGGCCCCCTAAAGCCAGTGGACATCAGCAGACCCTAAAATTGCTTCTCGACATTCCTTTTCCAGAGCAACAGAAACTTGTAACAGATTACGTGGGGGGTTGGGTGGGGGTAAATATCAGGAATCAAGAGGTTCTGCAAAGTAATTTTCCTCCCCGAGCCTCCTCATCAACTAATCTGTCTGCATCAGCATCTCTTCCCCATTCCATCCCTCCGCTTCCTCACTATCCTCTCTCAACCATCTCCCTTTAGCCTATTTAATGAATCCTCTTAAAAACAACACACACCTTCAGAGGTAACCTCTCCAGAACCCTTTCCTTGGGAGAAGAGGCAGCTGCTGGAGCAACTGGTGAGGATGCCTTCACCTATTCGACCCAGTTGAGCTCCAGCAGCACAGAAGTGGTCCTGGCGTCCTATTACCCAGACTGCCTGGTCCATACCAGCTGGGTGGTATGCTGGTAGGGTTTTCAGAGGTGCAGCATTGGGAGCGACACACAAACTGCGGAATGCTGAGGCTTCCCCAGAATCCCAGCCAGTTATATGGACCTTCCTCGCTCCCCTCCCTCCCCAGCCAGGGAGAAAAAAACTGAGCTATATCACCAACCTTACTTTGTTTTTAAACAGTCTCATTAAGTATGCCAGGCTGGCCCCAAACTTGTAGTTCTCCTGCCTCAGCCTCAAGCATCTGGGGTGACAGGCATGTGCAACACCTGGCGTCTCCTGAAGAGGCTAAATGCATTGCCCAATTGTTGCAGAGCTCTAGCCTTCACCAAACCTGTAGATTAATTTCTCCAGCCTTCCCCAACCTGTAAATTGATCCAAAATTCAAGAACATAGAAGACTAAAGGGGGATCTGTTTATGGTTACCTCAAACAACTCTGCCTTTTTCCAGGAGAATTATGGTTTGCCTATTGATGCTGAAACAATTAAAGCTGTCTGAAATTTAGTTTTTCATAATGAACTAGACAAAGACTTGTCTGTTCTAACTGACTAAAAAGTATTTAGCCAAACTTCTGAGGAAACCAAGAGAAGGCTAATCACATAAAGAATTTCAGCTCGAGCAATTAGAGATAAATCCGGTTAATATGAATGTAAAACAAACCTCAAGAGGTCTGTCCTTGTAAAAAAGAAAATCTGCCCTTTGGGAAAGAACCTGTCTCAAACTGAAAAGAGTTGAAGAGATAACTCACACACACTCGTTCTGAAATTTCCAAATATAAAATTGAAGATGGCCCTATGTGAGCCAAAGGACTCATTCCCCCTCTTACTTCAAATCCTTTGGGAGAAACATTTAATCTTTACCACTTAATAGATTAGATACTGGTGCAGGCAGCCCCACCCCACTTGGAGTACTAAAAAAATTAAAGTAGTAAGGATCAAAAATGTCCCTCACTATTTATTTCTTTTCAAGTTTGTAACTTTTTTAATAGCCACCAATTGATATTCATTATGTTCCGATCAATCCTTCTGCTTCATCCATGTTTTCCAATACAATGGAAAACAAAATGAGAATTTTGCCTTTGGCTTTCTCTTGAAATTAGTCTAAATTATGTAGCCAGTGGCTTCTCTTGCCACAAGCTAAAGACCATCGCCAAGTGTTATGGGTCTATTTTATCACTTACCTCAGAAGAATTTATGGTATCATCCCCATCCAAGTTACAAATCTAGCCCTTTACCTAGAACTAACCAATACCCTATCCCTAAGCAGGCATGAAAGGAATGAAACCCATAATTGAAGAATACATAAGGAAAGAATTAGTTGACATGCAGTATCCCAATTTTGCCTGCTAAGAGAACATTCGCGGTTGGATGATTGTTCAAAACTTCTGAGCCACAAATCGCATGGCAATCTTTAGGCATCCTTGATAAACCACCAGGAAGTAGGTGATTTATGGCAATTGGCTTATGTGGTACATTCTTTAACTTTCCTGGAAACCCAAAGAGTCCTTCTTCGCTTGGGAAGATCATCACTTCACCTGGATGATAATACCTCAGGGATTTAATGAATTTTTCACAGGCTTTAAAACAAGTGATTTCATGTCCTCTGAGGGAACAGTTTTGAGATGTTGAAGACTTACTCCTCTGTGCCCCTTCCTTTCAGTCCTTTAGGAAAGCTTCAAGCTGCTCCAAGCTCTGCTCCACAGAAGGACAAAGTATTTAAGGAAGCGCTTCAGGACTTTTCTGTCTGTTAAATACCAAGACAACTGCCTGCCTCATACACAGCCTCTACCTGGGGTATGCCTCATACCAGCTTCACATCACACAGTGTCTACCTGGGGTAGACATCACACCTGCTTCACATCCCATATAGCGTCTATCAGCATGATCGCATTTGAGACCCTCTTTTCAGTGGTCTCAGTCACCACAATGAGAAGTCACACATTCAACCCAGCACATAGAACTAGGCAGAATTCCTCAGCACTGCATATTACTAATTCATGCACATTAATTTCCTAGGAAAGATATAAAGAAAACTCCAACACTATATGCTGCTGTTTCTGGGTATGCTGTTGGCTCATTTTTGAAACAAGAAATGGGTGGCTGATCATGCAGTAACTAAGCTATTTGTAGTTACTGAAGTTGGCCACCTATGGTAGTGTGTCACCTTGGCCCAACAAGCCGAGCCTTCTGCCCTAATGCCAGCCTATCCACAAGCTAAAGAACTAATAGCTAATATTTACATATGTTCTCACTATTCGTATGAAATGGCTCATGCTTTTGGAGTGTTATGAAAACAGAATATTTATCACTGCTAGTAAAACTGAGATGAAGATTTATATGTTTTTAACCAAGCCATTTTGCTTCCTAGTAAGTTGAGTATCATCAAGTTTGAAGGACGTTCTAAGTTAGAGAACGTAGTAAACAGAAAATCAACTTCCTGGTGAGAAGGGCAAAATAAAGACACCACTAAGATCAAAATCCTCACCCTGACGTTACATGCCTCAGGAGCATTTGCATACTTTGTCTTTCTTAAAATCTACACCTATATCTCTATGTAGTACTCCTGAGGATGATTGGTTTGGTTTGATTTGGTTTGGCTTGGCTTGGCTTGGTTTGGCTTGGTTTGCTTTGGTTTGGTTTCTAGCAAAGGCAGGGAAATTTTCTGGACATCAAGATAAATGTGTGGCATGAGCCTAATAAACATCCTATATTATATTACCTGGTTCTGTTGCAAAAGAATGTTCCACACCATACATGACCTAACTCATTGGTCCATGAGGATGTTGGAATTTGCCAAACAATACTTGGTAGAGTCAAAAACTTTCTGCAGCTGCTATCTGAGCATGCGCCAGGTACCCCACTTACCCAGAGTACAATGTAGGAAAGCCTACCAAAGCCTCCCAGGGAGATTAAAATTATCAATATTTCCATTGGAAGTAGAGGAAATAGATTTTATACAGCTAGATCTCTGTGGTGGACACCAACACTTATTGGTAATAACTTGCATGTTTTCTCATTGGGCGAAGGTTTCTCTTTTCACCATACTACTGTGGTCTCTGTGGTCAAAATATGAGTAGAAAAAATTATACCAACCAGGAAACTTCTTCGGTACTACACAGTGACATTTTATGCGACAAATTGTCCAACAAGTATATGTTACCTGCCCATATTAATTTCTATTGTGCTTTCCACTCCCAGTCCTCTGGATTGGTAGAAAAGACAAAAGCAATTATTAAAACTCAGCTAAATTTTTGGGAATCCTTAAAAATGCTATGGTCAACTGGGTACGATGGTATATGTATGTAATCCCAACACTCTGGAGGATGAGGCGGGAGGATAAGTTCAAGCACAGCCTGGGCAACACTGAAAATTTGTGAGATCTTGTCTTGAATTAAAAAAAAAAAAGTTTGAGGACATGGCTCAGTGTGAAGTTCCTAGGTTCAATTCCCAATATAATAAAAAGAAAAAAGAAAAGAAAGAGAAGGAGGAAATGAAAAGAAGGAAAGGAATGAAGGAGAAAGAGACAGACAGAGAGAGAAAGAAAGAAAGGAAGGAAGGAAGGAAGGAAGGAAGAAAGAAAGAAAGAAAGAAAGAAAGAAAGAAAGAAAGAAAGTAGTTTGACCAAGATGTTGACCTACAGAGCATATTGCTTTCTATGGTGGTTGTACTACTTTACAATCCCACTAGCAATAAAAGGGTCTTTTTTCACCTGCATCCTTACTAGCATCACTTTTTTTTTTTTGTCCTTTCTTGTCCAGTAGTTTTTTGTCTTACAAAATTAGGTGCCATGGTGTTGGATACATGTATCTTGATAATTGTGACTTCTTCCTGTTGGAGTTTTTTCTTAACGAGTACACCTTTGTCTCTTCTGGTCTGTTTTGTCTTGAAATGTGCTGCATCTGAGAATAGTACAGCTACCCTTGCTTGTTTTCTGGTTCCAGTTGCATGAAGTGTTGATTTCCATTTTTATCTCCAGTCTATATATTTCCTTACGGGTAAATTGTGTCTTTTGTAAACAGCAAATTGTTGGATTTTGTCTTCTGATCCAATCAGCCCATCTGTGCCTTTTGACAGGAGAGTTGAGACCACTAACATGGCGTGTTACTACAGTGGTGTATTTGCTACATCCTATCAACATTATGATGCTTGAGTGTTTATTATTTGTTCCACACTATTAGTTCATTCTCCTCTTTTTGTTGCTTCTTTTTCTCTGGGATCTCCCTATCTCTGTCTAAAGTTCCTTAAGTATTTTCTCAACACTGGTCTATAGGTCATGAATTTCTTTAAGTTGCCTGCATTGTGAAAAATTTTAACTTGTCTCTCATTTTGAAGGATAATTTTGCTGAACATGGTAGTCTAAGTTGATATTTATGTTCTCTTAGCACTTGAATGATGTCTCTTCATAATCTCCTGGCCTTGAAGGTTTGTACTGAGAATCTGCAGTTATCTTGATGGGTTTGCCTTTGAAGGTTGCTGTTTTTCTTTTGCAGCTTTTAGTATTTTTGTTGAGTTCTAGGATTTTGATTATAATATATCATGGACAGTCTCTTTTCTAGTCAAATTTATTCAGTGTTCTATACGCCTGCAGTAGGTCAATGTTAATTTCTTTTCCTAAATTTAGGGAATTTTCTTCTATACTTTCATGGAACAGGTCCTCTACGCCTTTTCACGTCCTCTATTTTTTCTTGCACTCCCACAACTCTGAGGTTGTTTCTCTTTGAGTCATCCATTGGATGCTGTATGCAATCTTTTTCTTGTCTTTGTTTTCCTGTCATCATTGACCCTATCGTCTAGCTTGTTAACTTTACCTTCAAAATCCAGAAATCTATCCTCACAATGCTTGAGCTGATTTCCCATTGGGTCCGTGGGTTTATTATATCCTGAAGTTCAGCTTAGAACCAGGTCATTCTTTCTACTTCTCTACTGAATAAGTTCCTTAATTTCTTACATTGCCTTGTTTATCTCTTTGTGTCTTCATTTAGACTTTAAGCTTTTTATCTATAATTGATCATTTTATCTCTTATTTACTTGACTAAATCCTCTTTGAACTCATTGATCATTTCTTACATTTGTTTAAGCAAGAAACGAGCAGAGGTAGCTTGATTAGTCTCAGACTCATCAGATTTCAAAAGAAAACACACGAAGAGAGACAAAGGTGGTCACTATACATTGGTTAAGGGAACAAAAGAACAGAAAGAATTCACAATTATCAATATAAATGCTCCCACCTCTGAGCATCCAATTAGGTAAAACAAAAATTATTAGATCTGAAAGGTCATATAGGCATGAATACAGTTAAAGCAGATGAACCAGACAGAAAATCCACAAAGATATACAACAGTTAAATGACACTTTAGAAAGCTTGGGCCTAACAGATGTTTACAGAGTTTTCTACCCAACAACAACACAATACATTTTCTACTCAGCAGCACATGGAACTTTTTAAAAAATAGATTATATCTTTTGTCATAAGTCATGCTTAAATAAATACAAAGGAGTAGAAAGAAATCTTTGTATACTTTCAGATCGTAGTGGAATAAAAATGGAACTTAACAGCAAAAGAAACATAAGAAAATACACAAATATATAAAGAATATGCAACTTAGTACTAACCAAACAATGGATTACAGAAGAAATAAAAACCTTCATAGAGTTAAATGATGAAGGAACTACATCATTTCACAATGTATGGAACACAAAGAAAGCAGTGCTTCGAGGGAAATTTATAACCATACACGCACACACCAGAAGAACAGAACAGCCACAAATAAGCACATTAATAATGCATCTCAACACCATGGAAAAAACAAGAACAACCTAAGCCAAGA
Source organism: Ctenodactylus gundi (assembly GCA_004027205.1). Taxonomy (NCBI): domain Eukaryota; kingdom Metazoa; phylum Chordata; class Mammalia; order Rodentia; family Ctenodactylidae; genus Ctenodactylus; species Ctenodactylus gundi. The sequence goes on from PVKB01001950.1 coordinate 99,691, forward strand.
AGCAGGAGAGACAAAAATTATAAAAATCAGATCAGAAATTAATGAAACTGAAATTAAAAAGACAAAACAATAATTAATGACTCAAAGAGCTTGTTCTTCAAAAGAATAAACATAATTGAGCTAAACTCATCAAAAGAAGGAAAGAAAAAGCCCAGGTTAACGCACTTACCAATGAAAAGGGTGAAATTACCACAGACTCTGCAGAAATGTAGAATATTATGAAAATTTATTTGAACACTGATATTCTAACAAGTTACAGAATTGGAAAGAAATGAATGACTTTCTAGACACATATAAAATACCAAAATTGAACTAAGAAGACATAAAAATCTTCAATAATCCCATTATATATACAGAAATTGAGGCAATAATAAAAGCCTTACCTACAAATAAAAGCTCAGGACGAGATGGATTCACAGCAGAATTTCTTCCAGTACTTCAGAGAAGAACTAACTCCAACTCTTCTCAATCTGTTCCATGAAGTTGAAAGAGAAGGAATACCACCAAACGCATGTCTGGAGACCAGCATCACCTTAGTTGCAAAACCAAACAAACACTTAACCAGGAAGGAAAATTATACACCAGTATCCTTAACGATGATAGATGCAACAATTCTTAATAAGATTCTGGCAAACAGAATCCAATAAGTAATCAGAAAGATCATACACCATGATCAAGTAGGCTTCATTCCTGGAATGTAAGGCTGGCTCAACATATGTAAATGAATCAATGTCATACTTCACATCAACAATAGCTAAAACAAAAGCCACATGATCATCTCAATTGATGCAGAGAAGGATTTTGATAAAATTCAACACCCTTCCATGATAAAAACTCTGAGAAAAATAGGTATAGAAGGGCCTTATTTCACACTCAGAGAAGCCATATATAACAAACCTACTGCAAATATCATAGTAAATATCATAGTAAATGGAGAAAGTGTTTCCCCTTAAATCAGGAAAATAACAAGGCTGTTCACTCTCACCACTCTTATTCAACATAGTCCTTGAAACACTTGTCATAGCAATCAGGCAAGAAAACGAAATAAAGGGAATATGCATTGAAAAGGATGAAATCAAACTATCCCTACTTACAGATGATATGATTATCGACATAGAAGACTCCAAAACTGCAATATGAAACTCTTGGATATAATAAACAAATTCAGCCAAATAGCAGACTACAAAATCAATACTAAAAAATCATTATCTTTTCTCTACACTAACAATGAGCTCACTGAGAAAGAGCTTAGAAGAATAATTCCATTCTCAATAGCCCAGCATAAATTTAAATACCTAGGAGTATACCTAACCAAGAAAGTCAAGGACCTATATAAAGAAAACTACATTACACTGAAGAAAGAAGTTGTAAATGACATCAAAAAATGAAAAGACATCCCATGTTCTTGGATAGGCAGAATTAATATACTCAAAATGACTATACTGCCAAAAATAGTATACTGATTCAATTCAATTTCTATCAAAATACTGATAATTTTTTTCACAGAATTTGAAAAAACAATCTTTAAAACCATACGGAACCAAAGGAGACTTAGAATAGCCAAAGCCATCTGGAGTAACAAGACTAAGGCAGGAGGCATTACAATTCCAGACATCAAATTATACTATAAAGCAATAATTGTAAAAACTATATGGTACTGGCACAAAAATGGATAGATAGACCAGTGGTACAGAATTGAGGATGTAGAGACAACTCAAATACCCTCATCTACCTAATCTTCAATAAAGGAGCCAAAATCATACAGTGGAGAGAGGACAGCCTGTTCAACAAATGGTGCTGGGAAAATTGAACATCATATGCAGAAGAATGTATATAGACACACACTTGTCACCATGCGCCAAAATTAAATTAAATTTTCCACATTAAGTTCTGAGAGATAATTGTGATCTGGATTTTTCACATCAGAGAGACCATTCAATATTTCGCCTTCTGCTCTGACTCACTTCACTAAGCATGATGTTCTCTAGTTTCTTCCATTTGCCTGCAAAAAGCCTCCACGCTGTTGGACTTTATAGATGTGTAGTATTCCATTGTGTATAAATACCACAGTTTGTGTATCCATTGGTCTGTTGATGGGTATTTTGGTGACTTCCATATTTTGGCTATTGTTAGTTGTGCTGCTATAAACATGGGTATACATATATCTCTGTTATGTATTAATTTTAATTCTTTGGGGAATATTAAGAGAGAGCAAAGGAAAGGAGAGTTACCCCATTTTCACCAGGCTCTGTAATCAATTTACTTAAAGTTTTTTTGAGTCCTATTCATTTTTTTCTATGTGACGTGAACTCTGAGGATAATAAACACAATGTGATTTCCAATTAATCTGTAAACTCTTTGGAGTAGTTTTAGAGACTTGGGCTATAAAAGCTGGGCCAATGTCAGATCCCAGACCATTAGGCATGTCAAATTGAGGTTCCAATTCATTAAGTAATTTTTGTCACTATCTGAGCTATTTCCATTTAGGTAGAAAAAGCTTTTACCCAACCCGAGAAGGTGTCTATAAAAACCAAAAGATAATGATGTCCATATTGTCTATCCTTCATTTCTGTGAAGTCGAGTTCCCAGACCTCGCCAGGAATCTGTCCGCATAGTCCTTGTCCTGAAAACTTAAAATTAGGAAAAGGGTTAGTTTGAGCAGTTCAATTAATTTAGTATTTCCTGGGTATGTAGGGTCATGCATTTGTTGAAGCCAGTTTTCCCCTATTGCTCCTGGCAGGACTGGACAACCATCTTCTAGACAGTACCCGTGTTGAGCATCTCTTTTTGCCTTTAAACTTCTGAGCAATTGGAGTTTCTCCTTAGTGTAAAGCGGCTCCCCTGGGAGGCAATGGGGCAGTATCAGGGGCAGAATCTCAATCGGTAAAACCTCTGGCCTAACAGCTCCTCTTGCTGTGAGGTCTGTGAAGGCGCTGCCCCATGCTTGTGCAGAATGTCTTTTGGTGGCTTTTACAATGAACAATTGCCACAGCCTTGGGCAGCCAAATAGATGCAAGTAGTGTTAAAATTTCTTCCTTATTTTTTTCTTTTTTCCCCATTTTATTGATTGTTTAAGTGCAAAACTTGACTTTACAGTGGTCTTGAGCATTTTGGGCACATACATATTACGGCAAAGTTACAAATCCTTCCCAGCTCTCCTCCCCCCACCGCACAGCCAGTTCACATTATTTCCCACATTAAGTTCCATGAAGTAATTGTGGTCCGGGTTTCTCATATCAGAACAACCATTCAATAGTTCACCTTCTGCTTCTGACTCACTTCACTAAGCATGATGGTCTCAAGTTGCCTCCATTTACCTACAAAAGCCTCCAACCTGTCTGACTTTATAGATGCATAGTATTCCATTGTGTATAAATACCACAGTTTGTGTATCCATTGGTCTTTTGACGGGTATCTGGGTGTCTTTCACATTTTAGCTGTTGTTAGTTGTGCTGCTATGAACACGAGTATACATGTATCTCTGTTATGCGTTGTTTTGAACTCTTTGGGGAATATTCCCAGGAGAGGTATTGCTGGAGCGAAAGGGATATTTATTTCCAGTCTTTTGAGAGACTTCCATACTTCTTTCCATAGTGATTGTGTTAGTTAACATTCCCACCAGCAGTGCAGAAGGATTCTTTTCCCCCTCAGCCTCTCCAGCACTGATTGCTGTTTGTGTTCTTGACATATGCCAATCTCTCTGGAGTTAGATGGTATCTTAGTGATGTTTAGATTTGCATTTCTCTAATGGCTAAGCATGTTGAACATCTTTTCATGTATTTATTGGCCATTTGAACTTCTTCATCTGAGAACTGCCTATTCATTTCTTTTGCCTATTATTCAATAGGGTCTTTGATACTGGAGGGGGGCTTCCTTTTCTTCATTTCCTTGTATGCTCTGGTTATGAGCCTCCTACCTGAGGTATTGTTGGTGAATGTTTTTTCCCAATCTGTCAATTCTCTTTTTACACTGTTGATAATTTCCTTTGCTTTGCAGAAGCTTTTTAATTTGTTACAATCTCATTTGTTAATGTTGGGGACTATTTATTTTTCTTTTGGTATCTTATTAAGAAAGTCTTTGTCTACATCTATTACACCTATGTCTTTTGGATATTTGCCTAGTTTGTCTTCCAGAAGGTTCAGCGTTTCAGTTTTAATATCTAGGTCTTTGATACACTTTGATTTGATTTTGGTGCATGGTGACAGGTGTGTGACTAGATTCATTCTTCTGCATGTGGATGTCCAGTTTTCCCAGCACCATTTGTTAAAGTGGCTATCCTTTTTTCAGTGTATGTTTTTGGCTGCATTATTGAAGATTAGGTAGTTGAGGGTATTTGAGTTTGTCTCTGCACCCTCAATTCTGTTCCACTGATCTGTTTTTGTGCCGGTACCAAATTGTTTTTATAACTATTGTTTTACAGTATAATTTGATGTCTAAAATTGTAATACCTCCTGCTTTAGACTTATTACTCAAGATTGCTTTGGCTATTCTATGTCTCCTTTGGTTCCATATGAATTTAAGGATTATTTTTTCAAGTTCTGTGAAAAAATGTTGGTATTTTGATAGAAATTGAATTAAATCTGTGTATCAATTTTGGCATTATAGCCATTTTGAGTATATTGATTCTGCCTATCCAAAACAGGGGATGTCTTTCCATTTTCTGTTGTCATCCACAACTTCTTTCTTCAATGTAATGTAGTTTTCTTTATATAGGTCCTTCACTTCCTTGGCTAGGTATACTTCTATGAATGTAATTTTTGCTGGGCTATTGAGAATGAGATTATTCTTCTTATCCCTTTCTCAGTGAATCTGTTGTTGGTGTAGAGAAAAGCTATTGATTTTTAATATTGATTTTGTAATTTGCAATTTGGCTGAATTTGTTAATTATTTTCAAGAGTTTCATAGTGGAGTTTGGGGGGTCTTCTACATTTTATTCTTCCTTATTTTTGATTTCCTTGCCTCCTGAAGTTAATAGTCCCCTCTCCTTATTAAGGTTCCGTGCACACGAGCAGTGGCAAAGGCATACTGGCTGTTTGGGTAGATGCTTACAGCTTTTCCTTTGGCCCACCTAAGGGCCTGGGCTCAGGCCATCAATTCAGCCTTTGGGCAGATACGTTTTGCCCTGGTGCTTGAGCCCAGATGACTTGATTTTGTGTTACCACACCCACACCTGCATACCTAATTGTTTTCTTTATTAAGCTGCTCCCCTCAGTGAAAACTCATAGTCCACATTTGACAGCAGCTGGTCCCCCAAGTCTTTCCTCAGACCCATAATGGTACTCCCAATTTCCAGGCAGTCGTGCAGCAGTGCTTTCAAGTTGACATCAGGTAGCAGGGTAGCTGGATTTTCTGTTTTCAGGAATGTAATGCGGGGCAGGTCCAGCAGCAGCACCTGATACTGGGTTATTTGTGCATTAGAAATCCATTGATCCAATGGGGACTGGAGCAGGGACTTAACAGCAGGGTGTCCTATAACTTGAAAGTCTTGACCCAGACTCATTTTACTGGCTTCCCTGACCAGAGGGGCGGAAGCTGCAATTGCCCTCAGGCAGTTGGGCCACCCCTTCACCACTGAGTCCAGTCATTTGGATAGGTATGCTGCTAACCTTTTCCAGAGGCCTAGCATTTGGGTGAGGACCCTCTTTGTTGTTCCCCAGACTTTATTGATGAACAGCTGGACTGGTTTAGTGATATCAGGCTGGGCTAGGGCTGGTGCTTGGGTTAGTGCCAGTTTGAATTGGCTGAAGGCATGGTCCTCTTGCTCCCCCCAGACCAGGGTAGTTTCTTACCTCCAGTGGCAACATAAAGATGTGTGGCGCTCTCAGCAAACCCTGGTATCCAAAGGCAACAGTATCCTGAAACTCCCAGGCATTCCTGATTTGCCTTCTGGAAGTAGGTGTAAGTATATTCAATACAGCCTGAACTCTGTCAGGCCCTAGTGAACATTTCCCAGTATGAATCCAGTTTGCTGGAAAACTTGGGCTTTGTTAGCAGATACTTTGTAGCCCAGATAGTCTAATTATTTTAATAAGTCCTTAGTGGTCTCTGAGCAGCTCTCCATAGGGTCTGCTGTCAGAAGTAAGTTATCTGCATATTGAAGCAAAGCAATATCAGAGTGAGTCTCTCTGAAAGGAACCAGGTCCCTTTGGAGGGCTTCATCAAACAAAGTGGGTAATTTCTTAAATCCCTGAGGCAACCTAGTCCAGATCAATTGCCCATTATAATATCCATTTGGAATGGTCCATTTAAAGGCAAAGATATATTGGCTACTTTTCATAATTGGCAATGCAAAGAAAGCATCTTTCAAATCTAAGACATCTTTCAAATTTAAGACAATATAAGAAAGCATCTTTCAAATCTAAGACAGTGTAAGTTTGAAGTCTCGAAGTAAGATTACTGGGGAAAAAGTAAGGGTTAGGGATGGTTTAAACGCTTATATTGACCTTTCTAAGTTCTTGAATAGGCCAGTACCCAGAAGTTTCTGGTTTTGGGACAGGGAGTAAAGGAATGTTCCAAGGAGATTGGCAAGGCGTCGAGATTCCCACTTCTCTAGGGCAATCAGTGTGTTTAGCAATTCCCAGGCAGGCCTGATGGCTAATAGGATATTGCCTTATTTTTCCTGGGATGTCTATGCTGGTTAACCAAAGCACTATTGGCAGTTGGTGCTTTGCCAGCCCAGGAGGGTTGGGTTTTGCGCATTCGGTCAGGATTTCTCTTTTTCACTTCTCTAAGAGGGGGGATGTCTGTCCCAAAAGTTTTTCAAAAAGCTGATGTTCTTCAGATACAGGGCAGGTGTCCAGAATAGAAGGAGGTTGTAGGTCTAAATCAAGAGTCCCCGGTGAAGGCATTGTGAGCCTGTGGCTTATGCAGTAAATCTCACCCTAGGAAAAGGTAAAGACCATCAGCTATGAGCAGCAGTGACTGGGCAATAGCTGCTTGAGCCAGGTCAGTGATCTAAGCCTGGATTTGGGGATATCCTCAAGTCTTTCCTGTAGCTCCCTGGATATAAATTTTCACTTTGATCATGGGTCCCATGGGCTTTTTGAAGACCGAGTAAGTAGCCCCCAAGTCCACCCAAAACTTGGTGCCCATCCCTTCTATTTTAAGAGTTACCATAGGCTCCAGGGGATTTAGGGAAAAGCCTTGGCCCTGTCATTGCTCAGTGACTGATTCAGCAGCTAGGACGGCAGGGGTCAGCCTCTTTGTTCACGGGCATTCATTTTTTCCAGTGTTCTTTTTCTTTACACTGTGCACGCTGCTCTTTTTCTAGTTGGCTGCTTTTTCCAGGTTTTCTAAGTTGTCAAAGAGTTGATACACTGAATGCCCTGAGCCATTGGTGTCATCGTCACCAGCGTCATCACCTCCCTGCTATCTTTGTTCTTACTGTTGCCGTGGCTGCTACAACAACAGGTGGACTTGCAACAGAAACAGCTGGATATATTGTTCCAGATAAAAAAGTACTGTATGACCCCTGGTTTACATAATTTGTCCCTCTGGATTAGAGACCCCTGGTCTATACTTGAAGTTAACTTCACCAAGGTCTCTGTTCTGGCTTTTATGTCCTCTGTTCAAGGATGGTTCTCTCCTTGCAATCTTATCACAATTGCTATTCGTATTGTAATTGTAATCTTCTTTGAATGTATTGTAAAATATTGCTCATGAGAGTTTCTAGGGCTAAAAGAAAAGCTGTCGTGCTGGCAGAGGTTACCTGTGGGGGATTCAGATTGGGCTGAAGTCTATCTAGCACAAGTCCAGGACACTTCAGTAGAAGCAGGCTTCACCACATAGCTGGAGTTCGAAGCAGACTTCATGCCCCCATGTCTGGTGACAAACTGCTAATTGGCAGCCCCATCCTCCATCCTTCACTCCTTCCCTTCTTCCGGGTGACCCTGCTTGCTAATTGGCCTGAGATGACTTTCACATTATCATAGTCTATTTAAGCCATGTATTTCCTAAAGAAAGCAGACTGCGTTCACTGAAACGGGTTCCCAGAGTGTCACTCTGTCGTCCAAGCCCTCCCCAGTTGTTCTGGGGATCCCTGAAAGACAGAGACCCCCTACAGACAAAAGTTCTCCAATGGCCACAGGCCCTTTGTACTGTTCCTCCACAGCTGTTGGCGCCCTTCCCTCTGACTGTCACGGCCCTAGAGCAGAAAACTAGATTGGATTCAATAAAGCTGCAAAGGAGAAGAGAAGTACAGTGGAGAAGGTCAGCAGTGGTGGATCCAGGACTGAGAGATGAGAAGGCAGAAGCAAAGGAAGAGGGGCCCCAAACGAGCAGGACTGTGGGACAGCAGATGTCTTCCACGTGGCCACACATATCTGACCTAAGCACCTACACAGAGGAACTGGAGTGGACACTGACAGTGACAACAAAGGGGGATCTATTGTGCTCAGGGCACAAATGTGACCCTCAGTGGCATCATGCAGAGAGCAGCTCTGAGACAAGGTGTATTAGTTTGTGTTCTTTCAAAAGACAGAATTTACAGATTTTATCACAAAAAGATCTATTAGGAAGGCTTACAAATCCAAGGATAGAGGTGGTCCAAGGTGGTCCAAGATGGCTGCTCAGCGATGAAGTAGATCTCCCATCCGGGACTGCAGGACAGCCGGTGAGGTGAGAGTCTGCTGTAGATCTTGGATGAAGACCAAAGCCTGAAGATCAGCGACTGAAGAGCAGTAATGGGCAGACAGGCAAAAGTCAAGACAGAGCGAATCTGTGCCGACGATCTGAGATGTGTAGCAAGTTGGTGTCCGTAGAAAATTGCGAAGGCAAGAGCTTTCCAGAGGAAGAAGCTGTAATGATCTTCCCTCTTCCTTCCTTTTATACCGTCAGAGTCCCAGTTGGCCCTCCCACACCTGGGTGGGTGCTCTTCCCTCAATGGCCAGTCCACAAATCACTCACACTCTAATCCAGACCAGTTCTTGATCCCCAATCTAGGGGTGGTTTACAAATCCTAATCCTAATGGAGGTGTGGTTCCTAACACCCTCAAGTTGACTCAATCCCTTTAAGGGTTGCACAGGAGAGAAGGCTTGACCCCAGTTCTGAATCAAAATGGTGCCACTGTGGTGCCCTGAAGAACAATGGGTTGAGGACCATCCTGAGTCCACATCCTCAGGGACCTGTGGGTACTCTCACAATGGGCAAGAGAGGTGAGAAGATTCTGTAGGAGACTGTGAGGGCCACATCTGTGGCCTATGGGGGGACATCGTCAAAATAAGTGAAAACATAAACTACACATTTCATCATAAAGCAGACAGTATAGTTTATTAGCATGTAGATAATTATCTTATTTTAGTACCAAAGTGACCCTACATTGAATATGGTATGAACAGAGTGCAGTTTGGGCTCTCAGGTCTGTGGCTCAGCTCCCATGCAGCGAGTCGGGTGGCTGTTCTCAAGTCATTTAACTGCTCTGAGTCTTAGTTTCATCGTCTATAAAAGACAATAATAGTAGCAATGATGAAAAGAGACATAAAGGGGTAATAGTCTCATTAGACTCTATCAAAAGATAGACTTTACAGATTTTATCACAAAAGGATCTATTAGGAAGGCTTACAAATCCAAGGATAGAGATAGTCCAAGATGGCTGCTCAGCCGTGAAGTATATCTCCCATCTTGGACTGAAGGACAGCCAGCGAGGTGAGAGTCTACTGTAGATCTTTGGCTAAGAGTGAAACCTGAAGATTGGCAATGGAAGAGCAGTGATGTCACTTGTCTTCTCATTAGATAGGACTTTTAAAAGCCACTTTGGGGCTCAAAGGCATGGAATAGCAGTTAAAGCACTTGCCTAGAAAGCATCAGGCCCTGAGTTCAATTCCCCACATCACATGAACTGGGTGCAGTGGCACACCCTGTAATCCTAGCATTCAGGAGGCCAAAGCAAAAGGATTGCCATGAATTCAAGGCCAGCCTAGGCCTAGACTGGACAACAGAGCAAGACCTTGTCTCTAAAAAAGTCACTTTGTAATTCTTACTTACCACGATTGTCTCCATTTTATTCATTTAAAAAAGGATCTGTCCATATTACTATATGCAAAAGTTGACAATTTTGTGACTGATTTTGTAACATCAGAACACAAAATCTATAGAATTAAATTTGTCCAAGAGACTCAAAACTGCCATTCTTTAGATTACTATACACTAATGTTAAGAAGGTAAGTGAATTTATATATCCACCTAGAAATAAACCTGTTCACATCATCTTTCCAAAACCAAGGGCTAATTAAAAACATTAAAGACATAAGAAGATTCAGAGCCTACTTTCCTATACAGCTTCATTTAAAAAATTACTGAAGAATTATTCCAGTCTCTGGGGAAGACAACAATTTGTATTGTATTATTGGTGGTAGTATAGGGTTGTCTTCAGAAGAATGTTTCTATAAGTCAATATTGATCTTTTTAGGGTAGTTACATTGATAGTGTAGGGTGAACCTCTAAGGTAAAGGGTAAAATATGTGTAATATATAGCTGATTTTTACAACTTGATAATAATTTGCTAGTCTTAGATTAAAATAATTCTCCAGAGTTCATTCATGCTGTACATGGTGGGATAGAGGTTGATCTTATTTTTATTGTATTCAATAGGTCACTTGTCTTTGGGTCATCTACAGTGTTGCAGTCCTTTTCTCTGTCACAAATAGTATGGAGGAACAGATAACCGGTAAAAAGTTAGTCATCGAGATTCTCAAAAATATTAGCTGAGTAAACTGAACATAGACATAAATACCACAAATAAAAACACTCCAAGAAAATAAAATAGAGCTATATAATATGGGCTGGAGGAGTAGCTCAGCAGACAAAGCACTTGAGCACAAAGTCAAGCGCTAAGTACCTGAGTTCAATTCCCCAGCACCACATAAACTGGGCATGGTGGCACACACCTGTAACCCCAGCACTTTGATGAAGTGTTCAGTTAGTTCAAACAGGACATTTCAAAACAAAGGCAAGAGATGTTTAGGAAGTTGAAAATGAATTCACTAAGTAAGCAGTGATGAATAAAAGATTGTACAATTTCACAGAAGGCACATAACCAAAGGACGAACAAGGCAATGCAAGGCATGAAAGGAGATTTCAGTAGAGAAGTAGAAAGACTGAAATAATATTAAGCTAAAATCCAGGATATGAAAACTCAATTGAAAACATCAAGAGCAAATTCAAGCATAATGAGGACAAAATGTCAAGCCTTGAAGGTAAGTTTGCCTAACTGAGGAAAGCTGGGTGCCCAGAACCTCAGACTGAGGAAAGCTTGAATTCAGGAAAAGTGGGAATTATCAGCAGCTGGTAGTCCCATTCTCTGAAAAATGAACCTGCAGTTATTGCATACTAAAATGCAATGAGATCCCTGTACAAAAGGCCTCCTGGACCCCAGATCAGAAGTAGTAGTCATAACAGGCAAGGATGTAAGCAGGAGTCATTTTGTAAAAAAAAAAAAAAGAAGAAAGAAAGAAAGAAAGAAAGAAAGAAGGAAAGAAAGAAAAGAAAAGAAAAGAAAAGAAAAACCTGAGACTGAACAACTGAACTGATTAAAGTAAAAGAAATCTCAGAAGAGCACACCAGGGATTTGGGGGTCAATCTTAAACAGTGCCTAGTAAGAAACTGTCAGAAGAGGTAGTTGCAGAAAAAAAAAAGAAAGGCCACCAACCTCCTGAATGGCTGGGACATAGTGCGATCACCTCAAGGGTAAAGAGCCCTGGCCTTGGGGGAAGGAAGCCAGGACTGGTTGGAGAGCTTTGCTGCAGGGTCTGGGGGTGACCAAGACACCTAAGAGGCCATCAGATTTTTAGGTCTACCTTCACTGTCTACTTCCAGCACAGAACTCAGAGGAGTTGCAGTCCCACACGTACAATCACAACCATTCAAAGAGATCTCTCACTCGGTCTTTAAAGTGAAGTCTATAAACAACAGAAATATGAGAAGAAGACAAGGCAACAGGACCCCCACAGAGACGCCTGAGACCCCAGGAAACAATGTCACGGGCCCTGAAAAACTGGAACTCATAATCCAAACAAGATATTCTCAAAGAAATGAGAGCATTGATCAGTGGGTTTAAAGAAGAACTTACTAATAAAATAGTGGTCCTAATGGAGACAAAGCCCACTCAGCATTTGAAGCCACAAATAAAAAGTTGGCTGAGGTAAATAAGGAAATGCAAGATGTAAAAAACATTTTGATACAAAAGTAGAAAATCTGAAAAGCAATCTAGCTAAAATTCAAGGTATGAAAAATGTACGGGAAAGCAGGGAAGACAATTCGGATATTGTGAGGACAGAATTTCAGACCTTGAGGACAAGGCTGAGGAAACAAATGCTATAATTAGGCACAAGTCCAAAAGTAGAAATGAGTAAAGTAACTAAATACAACAGCTGATGGATGATTCAAAGAGAAGCAATCTCAGAATTAGGGGTGTGGGAGAAAGAGCAGAAGACAGCAGTAAAGGTATAAAGAATTTATTCACTGCTGTAGTGCAAAAAAAATTTCCCTAATCTAGGAAAAGAAATTAACTTCCAGGTACAAGAAGCTTACAGAAAACCAAATAACCTCAACCAACAATGAGACTTGACACAACATATCATAATCAAAACCTCAGAAATAAAACATATAGAGAGGATATTAAAAGCAGCAAGAGAAAAACAGACATTATTTTACCAATATAAACCCATTCAAACTACTAAAGATTTCTCAAGGCAAACTTTAAAGGCTAGGAGAGCCTGGAACAAGATCTTTCAATCTTTAAAAGACAACAAGTGTCAACCTGGATTGTTGTATCCAGTAAAATTATCCCTGAAAATTGAAGGAGAAGTAAAAATTGTTCATTACCAAAAATCCCTTTTAAAAATTGCGACCACCAGCCCAGCATTGCAGAAAATACTTGAAGGAATCTTTGAGAGAAGCAGAGAGACAAACAGAACCAAAAATCATGAAGGAAAGGCAATACCCAAAGAGAAAATATAACAAAAAAAATAGATTGGTATTTCAACCATTTGATTGTTATCCTTCTAAAACACTAAAAACTCTCTCATAAAATCTGTGAATCTTCCCTACAATTCTTATTTTTAATAGTATCTAAGTTTGCAAAACATAATAATTATCTTCAACATGGGGAATTGGTATAAAATGTTTAAAAATATGGATGCATGAAGTTAGGGAGGGATAGGTAGATAAAATGATAAACCAAATCTGGTAAAATGTTAGTAATTAGTGAAATGTGAGTAAATAATTTACCACAGTTAAAAAAATCTGAAATAATTAAGCATGCCACTCTATTGTATTGTGTAGTATACTTACATAATATAGATTTAAGTTCCTTTAATGTAGCCATTTGATAGACTTCAGCTCACTTAATGTAGCAATTCACTTACTTGGTCTTGGATGTAAGTTTAGCCTAAGAAAACTGATGACTTCCAGTCAAGATGGCAGCAGAGTAGGAGATCCATGGTTTGTACAAAGCCACAGTGGTGAGCAGACTGCAGTGAGCCCGACCCAGGTAACCAGCAGACCACAAACAGTGACTTTCAGCAGATAGGGACCAGTACCAACAGAGAGGGAGCTGGGACTGCATGAGGGGAGCCCAGAGAACAACACACCCCAACTGCACCCGAATGAGACTGCAAGCTGTGAGAGGTGTATGCCCCACCAGGCCAAGACTGCCAGGGGAGCCCCTGAAGCAGTGAACCCTTAAATTTTCCCTGCTGGGACAGTGGACCCAAAAGGTTTACACCCTACCCCACTGGGACTGTGAAGTGACCTCCTAAAGCAGTGCGTCACTGTTGTGGTTAGGATCTGGAGTGTCCCCCAAAAGTCTCATGCATTTTAATGTTATGGATTGTCTATGGAGCCATGTACTGTTGGTGCACTGGGGTCTGGCCTGGAGGGGTGGATGGCTGTTGTTGGGATTAGGGGCATGTGAGTTAAGACTAAAGGCGTGTGAGTTAAGACTAAAGGTTTGTAGTGACCACACCTTCGATACCCGGATGCAGGAGAGACTAAAACTGGGACTAGGACTAGTCTCAATTAGTCTCACTTGCCTGTCTGTTGGTGATGTCCTGAGAAGCTGCCTCCACCTTTCTCTCTCTGCCATGTACTTCAATTGCTGCTGGGCCGCCCCTGAATGGACTGTGACCATCTGAAACTGTAAGCTAAAATAAACCTTTCCTTTTCCTAAAATTGTGGGTTTCAGGTATTGAGTCACAGCAACGAAAAAGTAACTGAGACAGCCACCAACTGTGCCCTGCTGAGAGAGCAGGTGTGTGTCAAGCCCCACCAGAACTGCCAGGGTAGCTCCTAAAGCAGCGCACCCCCAACTGTGCCGCAGTGGGATGACAGAACTGCAAAAGGAGTGTGTCTGGCGCCACCAGGACCCGACAGAGGCGGGAGAGGAGTACACCACCCTGACCAAAGAGGAGCTTCAAGAGGCACAGAATGTGAGGAGTCCCCAGGAGGAGGAGAACAGTGGGGCGATTCCATCAGGCAGCAGCATCTGAAACCAGCTCCGCATAAACTCATAAACTCTATTAGTCTTTATTTTTCCATTTTTACTTTTTCTCTTCATTCTGCTCAGTTAGTTTGCTTCCTATTTTAGGTTACAGGACTGTGTGAGGCCAGCTGATCACTTGATCAGTTTCCACTTTGGCTTTTCTTTTGTCTATTGGATACCATTTTTATGCCGTATCATCTCTCTTCTCCTCCTCCTCTTTCCCCTCCTCAGTACTATAGTCCTTTTATTTTTTTTCAAGCACCAGAATAAGCTCCTGGACTTTAGCTACACCTTTATGTTAATGTTGGGGTCTTCAGGGCCCGAGAGCCTCAGCATCGCTGACCTTGACCGAGTTCCTTCCTTCCCGGAACAAACGTTACTGCTTGTAAGTTAAGCCAGGTGTTGTTTTGCTTAAGCTCCTGGAACTGCTCCATATTATTGCATCCTCCCTCCTCTACTCCTTCCCTCCCCCTGGGCGACCCCACGCTGGTCAAGGCCTTGCTGATTGGCCCAAGATAACTACCTCATTCTACTTAAGCCCTTGTACTTCCCTGAATAAACCGGATTCTGCGATCACTGAATGGACTCCCCAGAGTGTGTTACTCTGTCCTCCATCCCTCCTTGGCTGTTGTGGGGGAGGGTCCCCGGGGGGGAGGGTCCCCACGGGATGGAGACCCCTACATGTTAACATTTTTCTTTTACCTTTTTTGTTCCCTTCTCCTTGTGCTTTTCTTCCATCCTTCTTCTCCGCCACCCTGCCACTCTCCTAAGTCTCAGTACTATTGCTCATAGGGCTTTTCTGTCTTTGTCAAATCAGGGCTGAGGTGGGACTATCTCTGGGCTTTTCTCTATCATACAGACATTTATCTACTCTCCAAGCAACACTGAAAATTAACTCATAATCCTAATCTGCACCCTCCCTCCTCTAGAATTTGAACTGATAAATATCAGTAACTCTCATCCATATAGAAAGACCCATCAGGCATATCATCTGTACACTATTTGGCTAGAAACAGGTCAGTAACAAAGTTTTGTTTATGTATTTTTACCAATAAGATAGTGGCACCATAAACGAATTCCTTTTACAGGTCATCACAATTGTACATAGAAATCACCTTGAGTAATTTGGAGGTAATTAGTATACTAAGTGGGTGTCTATATTAATACTGGGTTAGTATAAATATATAACTAGTAGGTAACTAACACAAAAAAAAGTAGTATAGTGGGTGGATCTGAAATAAAATAGAACATAATTATTTTAAGGTCTGTGTCATACTATCAATATCAATAGTACAATTCAAAAAGTCAACTCTAGGTTCACTTAGATGCATACTGAATGTATATTGCACCCATTACTGTTGTGAGAAGAATATATACACTGTTACTAGACTCTGCTAATTAGTTGTTAATATTAGATAGTATTGTAATGTAAACCTTTACTCAAATTAAATATGCTAACATGGTTAGTGATCTTCATATTTAAGTTACATTAACAAATACCCTGTCAAGGTAACACTTAAAACAGAAAAAGTATAATTCAAGAGTCTCTGGAAAAGAAACAGTGCCCATCAAAAATACCAGAGCCTCAACTCACTGTAACAGAACCAGGAGGAGACACAGTAATATATCCCCTAGAGAATGACCTAACACCCTAGAAAACAACACCAGAAATCTTCAAATAGTGGAACCCAAAGATTAAAAAGGCAAAAAAGATGATAATTTCGGGACCAAGAAATTCTTAAAATTGAAACAGGAAATGAAACAGAAAATGCAAGAGCTAAGCCTGGAGATAGCTACACAATCAGCAAACACTGACAAGAAATTAGAGGAAAACAAGGAAGATAGAAACCACAAGATAATGAAGACAATGAAAGAAATTAGAAAAGAATACAGCAGAGATATAAAAATATTGAAAGCTGACATTCAGGATGTAAAAGACACACAGGAAAAAATAAGAAACCAGTTTGAATATTTTGAGAATAGAATATCAGATATAAAAGATAAAGTGGCTGGGCTAGAACGTACAGGCACTAAAGAACACAAAACAAAAACAGAAGAAACAGAATGGTTGCAACAGCTGATGATGACTCAAAGAGAAACAACCTCAGAATTATGGGACTGCAGGACAAAATTGAGGACAAAACAGAAGGCTTTAAAAGCCATGTTCAATGAAATTATGGATGAAAATTCCCCAACCTAAAGAAAGGAATGAACATGAAACTACTGCATGCATATAGAACACAAAGACACTTTAATCAGAGGAGAACTTCATTATGACACATCATAATTAAAATACTGAAGACCAACACAAAGAGAGAATAGCAAAAGCTGTAAGAGAATAAACAGAGGGTGACTTACAAAGATAAGCCCATCAGGATAGCTGCAGACTTCTCAAAGCCAGATCATGGAGCAATATCATCCAAGCACTAAGAGAACATAAATTCCAACCCAGACTGCTATATCCAGCAAAATTATCTTTTAAATTAGAAGGAGAAATTAAAACTTTCCGTGATATAGAAAGCTTAAAGGTATTTGCAGTCACTAAGTCAGCATTTCAGAGAATATTTAAAGAAAACATGGAAAGTGAAAGGGAGGCTGATGACACCAAAGACCCCAGAGAAAAAGAGTCAACAGATAAAGGAGAATGAGCTGACAAAAGAGTAAACTAAGTAATGCTAAAAAATTGTAACAATGACAAAATATTCCTAATATATCTTGATAATTGCTCTGAACATGAATGGCCTCACTGGATCTAAAAAGACATACACTGGCTGAATTAAAAAAATTTTTTTGCTTTTTGCAAGAAACACACTTTACCTACAAGGGAATTCATAGACTGAAAATAAAAGGATGGAATTCAATATTTCACACAAAAGGACCCAAGAAACAAACAGAAGAAGCTATATTAGTCTCATATTCATCAGATTTCAAAACAAAACAGATTAGAAGAGACAAGGTGGTCACTATATACTGGTTAAGGGAACAATAAAACAGAAAAAATTCAGTCACTACTATATATGCTTCCACTCAGGAGCACCCAATTGGGTAAAACAAAAATTATTAGCTCTCAAAGTGATATAGTCCCCAATACAATTATAGTAAGGGACTTTAGTACTCCACTATCACGGATAGATAGATAAACCACACAGAAAATCCACAAAGATATAAAACAGTTAAATGACAGTATAGAAAACTTGGACATAAGAGATGTTTACGAAGTTTTCCACCCAATATCAACAGGATACACATTCTTCTCAGAAGTACATGAAACATTTCCTAAAATAGATAATATTTTAGGTCATAAGTCATGCTTAAGTAAGTACAAACTAGTAGAAAGAATTCCTTGTATACTTTCAAATCATAGTGGAATAAAACTGAAAATTAACAGCAGAAGAAACATAAGAAAATGCACAAATACATAGAGACTAAGCAACTTACTGCTAACCAAACAATGGATCACAGAATAAATCAGAGAAGAAATCAAATACTTCATAGAGTTAAATGATGAAGGAACTACATTATGTCAGAATCTATGAAATACAATGAAAGCAGTACACAGAAGGAAATTCATAGCCATAAATGCACACATCAAAAGAACTGAGCAGTCACAAAAATCACATTAATGATGCACTGTAAGGCCTTAGAGAAACAAGAACAATTTAATCCAAAAAGCAGTAGAAGAGGATTTATAAAGATCTGACCTGATATTAATAAAATTGAAATTGAAAGGGCAATAAAAAGGATTAATAAGGGATTAAAGAGCTGGTTCTTTGAAAGTATAAACAAGACTGACAAACTTCTAGCAAAACTCACCAAAAGAAGGAAAGAAAAAGCACAGATTAGTGCACTTAGAAATGAAAAGGGTGAAATTACCATAGACTTTGCAGAAATTCAGAACATTATGAGAAATTATTTTCAACACCTATATTCTAATAAGTTAGAGAATTCAGAAGAAATGGATGACTTTCTAGACACATACAACATACCAAAATTGAATGAAGAAGACAGAAAAATCCTGAATAACTCCATTAGACACACATATATTGAAGCAGTAATAAGAGCTTTACATACAAATAAAAGCCCAGGAAGAAGTGGATTCACAGCAGAATTTTTTTCAGTACTTCAGGGAAGACCTAACTCCAATTCTTCTCAAACTGTTCCATAAAGTTGTAAGAGAAGGGATACTACCAAACTCATGTCTGGAGGCTAACATCACCTTAGTCCCAAAACCAGACAAAGACTTAACCAGGAAGGAAAATTATACATCAGTGTTCTTAATGAATATACATGTAAAAATTCTTAATAAGATTCTGGCAAACAGAATCCAACAAGCATCAGAAAGTTCATACACCATAATCAAGTGGCTTCATTCTTGGGATACAAGGCTGGTTCAACATATGTAAATCAATCAATGTAATACAACGCATCAACAAAAGCAAAAACAAAAACCACATGACCATCTCAAATGATGCAGAAGAGGATTTTTAATAAAATTCAACACCCTTTCATGATAAAAAAAAAAACTCTGAGAGAAAAATAGATATAGAAGGGCCTTATCTCAAATGCATAGAAGCCATATAAAACAAACCTATCACAAATATCATTGTAAATGGAGAAAAACTGAAAACATTTCCCCTCAAATCAGAAATATGACAAGGCTGTCCATTCTCACCACTCTTATTTGACACCGTCCTTGAAACACTCGCTATAGCGACCAGGCAAGAAAATGAAATAAAGGGAATATGCATTGGAAAGAAGTCAAAATCCTTATTTGTGGATGATATGATTATCTACATAGAAGACACCCAGAACTCCACTATGAAACTCTTAGAAATTCAGCCAAATTGCAGGCTACAAAATCAATACTAAAAAATCAACACCTTTTCTCTACACCAGCAATGAACTCACTGATAAAGAACTCAGAAGAATGTCCCCATTCTCAATAGCCCAGCAAAAAATTAAATGTCTAGGAGTGTACCTAACCAAGGAATGGAAGGACTTATGTTAAAGAGAAAAAAAACCTACATTGCACTGAAGAAAGAAGTTGTAGACAACATCAGAAAATGGAAAGACATCACCTGTTGCTGGATACATAGAAGTAATATAGTCAAAATGACTATGCTGCCAAAACTGATACACAGATTCAATTAAATTCCTATCAAAATACCAACAATTTTTTTCACAGAACTTGAAAAAATAATCCTTAAATTCATATGCAACCAAAGGAGACCTAGAATAGCCAAAGCCATCTTGAGTAACAAGACTAAGGCAGGAGGCATTACAATTCCAGACATCAAATTATACTATAAAACAGTAATTGTTTGTAAATACAATTTGGTACTGGCAGAAAAACAGACATATAGACCAGTGGGGCAGAATTGAAGATTCAGAGACCAACTCAAATACCCTCAACTACCTAATCTTCAATAAAGGAGCCAAGAATATACACTGGAAAAAGGATAGCCTCTTCAACAAATGGTGCTGGAAAATTGGACACCCACATGCAGAAGAATGAATATAGACCGCGCACCTGTCACCAGGTACCAAAATTGGATCAAAGTGAATCAAAGACCTAGGTATTAAAACTGAAACACTGAACCTCCTGGTAGACAAATTAGACTAATATCTAAAAGACATGGGTATAATCAGGGACATTCTTAATAGGACACCAAAAGCAAAAGACATAGCTCCCAGAATTAAAAAATGGGATTATGTCAAATTAAAAAGATTCTGCACATCAAAGAAAATTATCAACTGTGTAAAAAGAGAACCAATGGATTGAGAAAAAAAATATTTACCACCAACACCTCAGATAGGAGACTCTGTGACCATTGGAGAGAACATGTCAAGTTGAAGCAGTCAGGAACCGCATCTGAATTAGAGTTCGGGAACCATGCCTAGAATGGGAATTGAGAACCAGTCTGGATGAGAGTATGAGTGACTTGTGGGCTGGCGAATCAGGGAAGTTCACCCACCTGGCTGTGGGAGGCCCAGCTGTAATTTTAATGCTGTAAAAGGAAGGAAGAAGAAAGATTGTTACAGCTTCTTCCTCTGGGAAAGCTCTCGCCTTTGCATTTGTCTAAGCACACTAGCTCGCTTCACGCCACAGATCTTCACCACAAATTCACTCCAGTCTCCACTTGTGCCTGTCTTCCTATCGCTGATCTTCAGTCACTGACCTTCAGTGTCTGGTCTTCACCATTGCTCTCTGAACCGCTGAGATCTGCAGCAGACTCTCACTGGCTGTCCTGCAGTCTTGGACAGGTGTTCTACTTTTCAGCTGAGCAGCCATTGAACGATCCAACTCTCACGCGTGCAGGTTGCCATCTAGGACTATCTCTATCCTCATATCTGTAAGCCTTCCAAATTGATTCTTTTTATTATAATTTCTGTAAATTTTGCTTTTTGAAAGAACTCAAATTAATACAGGCTCATAACCAGAACATACAGGGATGTGAAGGAAAGTAAGCCCCTCAAAATCAAAGATCTGATTTTAAAATGGGCAAAAGAAATAAATAAGCAGTTCTCAGATGGCCAAGAAATACATGAAAAGATGTCCAATATCCTGAGCCATTAAAGAAATGCAAATCAAAACCTCTCTAAGATAACTTCTAACTTCAGAGAGAATGGAACCCTCCTGCACTGCTGGTGAGAATGTAAACTTGTACTATCAGTAGGGAAAGCTGTATGGAAGTCTCTCAAAAAGACTGAAAATAAATATCCCCTTCTATCCAGTGATACCTCTTCTGGAAAATTTCCCAAAAGAGTTAAAAACAACACATAACAGAGATACGTGTACACCCATGTTCATAGCAGCCCAACTAACAATAGTTAAAATGGGGAAAACAGCAAAATATACATCAACAGATGAGTGGGTACACAAATTGTGGTATTTATACACAATGGAATACTACTCATCTATAAAAACAGGCAGGTTGGAGGCTTTGATAAGTAAATGGAGGCAACTTGAGACCATCGTGCTTAGTGAAGTGAGTCAGAAGCAGAAAGTGAAATGTTGAATGGTTTCCCTGATATGAGAAACCTAGATCACAATTATTTCATAGAACTTATTGTGGAGAATAATGGGAACTGGAGGGAGATGGAGAGACTGGGAGAGCCAAAAGGAATAGGGAAAGGGTTTGTAATTTTGCCATAATATGTATATGCACAAAACACTCGATATCAATGTAAACTGTATGTATTTATATATTATATATATCAAAATGGGGGAGAAGAAAACTGATTGGTGCAATGACAACCTGAATATCTTTTGAATGTGCAAATATTCACCTTTCAGTACTCAGCTAAGGAATTTGAAATTTAACTTCTGTCTTTTTCTTCTTCACATTTTGTATCCTTACAAATTTCATTGTTATAATTCTCTTCTTAGTGGGTTGGTGGGTGAATCTACATTAAAGAATCTCACAAAAATATAGTAAGATACAGAAAAAAAAAGAGCTTTTGGCAAATCACCACAATACAGGGCTCTGCTGGACCCAGAGAAGAAGCATCAAAATGTGGCCACTGCAGCCCATTCTAGGGGTGGGAAACTGAGCTAATAAGTAATGATTTGAGTGGTAAACTGAGTCAGACAAAGAAGGTTATATGTGCTAAATATCTCGTGGTTTCTCTGATTTGAGAAACCCAGAGCACAAGCATTCTATAGAACCAAATGGGTGTGATAGTGGGAGTTATGGGGGTGCGGACGGCACAGGAGGGCGAAAATGGGGAGGGGCAGGGATTGGAAAGTTGATGTGACATGCATGTGTACAAAATACTCAAATTCATTGTAAACGTTATGTATTGCATATATTAATAAAATGGTGGGAAATATAAAATTTTTTTAAATCAGAGCAGTCCCAAGTAAATAATGAAATAACGATGCACCTCAACTGCCTAGAGAAACCACAAATCCAAAAGCAGCAGAAAGAAAAGCACTGTAGGGATCCAAGCAGAAATTAATGACATGGGTTTGAAGAATAAAGAAGACTGATAAACCTCTGGCCACACTAATCAAAATAAGGCAAGAAAAAATACCAATGCAATCAGAAGAGAAAAAAGGTGAAATCACAACAGACCTAGCTGAAATCCAGAGGATTGTAAGAAACTGTTTTGAAATTTTATGCTACGATAAATTGGAGGAGCTGGAAGAAATGGACAAATTCCTAGACACAGAAGAGATGCCAAGCTCAGCCAAGAGGATATGAAACCTTACATAGACCAATCGCAAGCAATGAATTTGAGGCAGTAATAATAAAGTCTCCATCTGCAAAGGAAAGCCCAAGACTCAACAAATTCACTGAGGAATTTCACAGAATTTCAGGGAAGAGATAACACAAATCCTTCTCAAACTTGTCCATGAAATCAAAAAAGAAAGAATGCTGCTGCTATGGTTTGGATCTAGAGTGCCCCCCCCAACCCCCGCCCCAAGAGCCTCGGGTATTTGGATGCAGTGAGGTAACTGTGAAATCATGTGTTATTTGGAGATAGAGGCAGGCTGGAAGGGGCAGGTGCCTGGGGTTTCACGCGCAGAGGGATTGTGCTAATTTTTTTTGATATGGGGGCTGTCCAAGGCAGAGCTTTCATGTATGCGTTGTTGATTTGTGGGCCAGGAAGTGAGGGAGGGGCACTCACCCTGGGTGTGTGAGGCCCACCTGGCAGTTTGAATGAAGAAAAGAAGGAAGAAGAAACATTATTCCAGCTGCTTTCTAGGAAAGCTCTCTCCTTGGCCTGAGACGCCAGACACGAGCTGGCTGCATCCCGCACTTGGTTGTCAGCAACACCTTGGTTTTACACCTTCTTCTCCACCAGCCTTCTCAATTAGTGCGTGCTCCACTGAAGGGATGGCAAAAAGGAATGCTGGGTGTGTTGCTTAGCATCCCAGCAGCAACTTTATATGTGAGATTCTCAGAGAGGGCAGCTGATATTACCTGACATAGAGATTGACTTGAGGTATCCCTAGAGCTTATCTGTGGCCTCTCTGTAATCAGGCCTAAATTGACAGAAGATGGCTGTAGGCCCCTGGGGAAACTCCAGTCACTCTCGTTGCAGAAACTTTTTGAACCCCTCTTCCGGGATTTTGAACGGTATTTAGAAGCATTTAACAATTGGGTGTCAGACAGGGACTAGGGACCCTATCAACCCCCTTTGCCTGTGCATGGGTAAGGTCAGATTCATCGACAGGGACAAGAAGGGGCACCAGCATCTAGATTCGTGTCCTTTCCAAAATTCTAAGATTGCGAGAGTTAAAAGGGGACCAAAAATTGGAGGTTAGTCCAAGATCTGAGGCTCATCACCGAGTCCGTGGTTCTCTTGCATCCTGTTGTCTTGAACCCTTGCACTCTCTTGGCTCAAATCTCCTCTGAGGCTTGATTCTTTTCTGTCCTAAATCTAAAGGATGCTTTCCTTTGTGTTTCCCTTGATCCCAAAGTCAACCTCTCTTTACCTTGGAAAATCTATCAACGGGAGTGGAACAACTCACTTGGATAGTACTTCCTCAGGGATTTAGAGACAGCTCACACTTGTTTGGCCTAGATCTGGCCCAAGATCTTTTGGACTGGCAGTTAGAAAGATGTGTTTTGTTACAATACATAGATGACCTGATGATCTGTGATGCTGACAGCCAACAAGTAGTTCAGGGAACTACCTCTCTCCTCAACATTTTGGGATCCAGAGGTTATAAAATCTCCTAAGGAAAGGACCCACATATGTAAGCTTTTAAGTGCATTACTGGGGTCTAATCATCTCAGAGGGAAAGGGGCACTGTGTCCAGAGAGAATTGAGTCTATAGCCCAGTTTGCTCTCACAGCTACTATGTAAAAGGCTAGGGCATTCTTGGGAGCTGCAAGTTTTTGCAGAATCTGGATTGCAGGATTTATTAAACAGGCAAGGTTTTTATACCAACTTTTTAAAGCAAGGCTGGGCTGAGGAGACTCTCATTACCTCAATGGAAACCTGAAAACAGGTTATTTTTGCAGTCCGTCACATTGGATTTGCCCATTTATTTAGCCTCAGTACCTACTCTATATCACAAAGACAGCGAGGGATGACAGGTAATTCCTCTGGCTTTAACAATCATACCAGCTGAGTCCAACCCCTGTGACCCCAGGGAATATCTCTTTTGTAGACAAATTTTAAGTCACTGTTATAATAGCTGAGGTGGCCCTGTCAGTAAGCAGTAACTTTAGAGATCTTCAGCAGTCTTTGGACTCGTAGCTGGAGTGGTCCTAGACCAACGCCAAGCTCTGGACTGGCTGCTTGCCAGGCAGGGGGGCGATGTGTGCAGCTCTTAACGGATCTTGCTGCATCTACATTAACACCTCCCAACAGGTAGAAACTTGAACTGAGGTCGTTCTCCAAGGTCAAATGGCTACATGACCTGACGATTACTAAGAGCCCAGCAGTCCAAGTTTTTAAACAAATCAAAGGATGGTTTCTCACACCCTCCACCTGGCCACTTCCTTTTGTGTGGCCACTGCTAATGCTCATCCTGGCACAGCCTTGCAACCGTGTGTACTTAGTGCTTTGTCTTGCTTTGTTCCTAACAAAACATAGCTGGTGCTAGGCGTGGAGTCCCACGTGAACCAACCTTCCCACCATGGGCCGCTGAATAGACAGCCTCTAACAGAGACCCGCTGACCCCAACATTGTCCACTCTCAGCATGAAGCAACCAAAAAGACTGGCGCCCCCTCCTATAAAATATGGTGGTCTCCTCGGGGGGGTGGGGGGGACTGTTAGATAGGAGAATATGTTAGGGAAGATAGGTCTAAGACAGGGCTTTCCAGTGGCCATGGGGACAGAAGTGGAATCAAGGTGTAGTCAAGGTCAGAGTCAAGGCCCCTGCCCAGCTGAGAACAATGAAGAAGTAGTCAAGGCAGGCAGCTTGTCCTCTGCCCCCCAGTTTCTTCAAAATGCCCTGAGGTTATTAGTGGGCTTGCATTGTTTTACAACCCCCACCACACGAGACTGCTTGAAATCACCTGAGCAAAAACTTAAAAAGGATTCAAGTCCTTCATTATACCCTCGGGACACCCTCACTCAAGACCCCCACTCAACCTCTACTCAAGAGTTTTACTTTCTCAATAAACTCTTTCTTGTATTAAAAAAATAGAAACAATAGAAAAATAAATAAAACAAATCCCCATGAGGACAAAATCAGGGAAAGTCTTGAAAACATAGGCATAGGCAAAAATGTTCTCATCAGAACGCATGATGTCTATCATGTAACACCAAGAATCAGTGATTGGGATTATATGGATTGTATCAAGTTAAAAAGCTTCTGCACCACAAAGGAAGCAAACAACAGAGTGAAGAGAAAACTGACAGAATGGGGGAAATAATGATCATCACCTACTCCTTGAACAGAAGCCTATTGTCTAGAATATACAAAGAACTGGAAAAAAGGGACTCCCAAAAGTGAAAGACCCAATTTGAAAATGGGCAGTTGAAATGGAAAGACAATTCTTGGAAGAAGAAATTCAAATGGACAACAAATATATGAAAAATATTTTGCATCCTCAGCTCCAAGAGAAAGGAAAATCAAGACTACACTGAGGTTTCATTTCACCTTTGTAAGAATGGTTAAGGACTCAACAAACAACAGATTCTAGTGAGGATGTGGGGAGAAAGGAACTCTACCACATTGCTTGTAGAAAAGTGATCTGTATGCAAACACATGGAAATCCACATGGAGATTCCTCCAAGAACTAAAAACAGATATTCTGTTTGAACCAACTATCCCTCTTCTGGATATCTTTCCAAGAGTTAGAGTCACCACATAAGAGAGATACAGGCATACCCATGTTTAGAGCAGCACAACTAACAACAGCTACAGATGGCTCTAGTGGCACACACTTGCAATCCCAGACCTCAGGAAGCTGATACAGGCAGATGCTGTCAGTTCAAGGCCAGTCTTAGCTACACAGTGAGTTCAGGGCCAGACTGGTATGCAGAGCAAGACACTGCCCCCACACAAAAGAAAACTAACAATAGGTAAATCATGGAAGCTGCCGTTAGTTCCACCAACCGATCAATAGATAAAGAAAATGTATTATATATGCACAACAGAGTACTACTTGGCCATAAACAAAGATAAGTTTGAATCATTTGTGGGAAAATAGATGTACCTTAAGACCATTGTGATTAATGAAGTGACTCAGATGCAGAAAACCAAATATTGCATGGTTTTTCTAACATGAGAAACTCAAATATTAAATAAGTACAAGGTAAATAAGAGAGATGGCAGGAAACGGGGAGGGAGATTTGTGGAAAAAGAGTGGGGAAGTGGGAGAGTGTGCGAGGGAGTAGGGGAAGAGAAAAAGATGGTGATGGTTAGGAATTCGTGTGTGCATCAATGCATCAAGTTAAATGCAACCATTGTGCATTGCAAATACACACTAATAGAAAAAATAACTTTTAGAAAAATTAAGTATTTCAGTGAAAATTAAAATGGTCATCAAAAAGAGACTAAGAATGCAACAAAAATGATCATAGAAGTATTTAATGTGATTAATTCATCTACCCCTTCTAAAAATGCAAATGTTGATCCCAACACCTGAGCAACTTCCCAATTTAATGAGACCCTGTCTGAAAATCAAAAATTAAAAATGGGCTGGAGATGTAGCTTAAGGCGAAGGCCCTGGGCTCAATCCCCGATACCAAAACCACACATGCACAAAAACAGTAACAATGCAAAATTTGTGGGACTAATCAAGAGTACTTGTGCTGTGTTAGGACACTCTGAAGGAGTGTACATAAATATGGACTCTGTACTTTTGTTGGGAAGTGTGTAACTGAGTCAACTTCAGATACAACTGCAAAATAGTAGAGTGAGAAACTCAGCAAACTTTCTCACCAGAAAGCAATGACAGAATCACCAGATCATAATAAATTTGTTTGCTTTGATTTCTCTCTGTATAAATAAATGCCTTGGAAATTATTAAACAGACAACAATAAAAGGAGTCTGGAACCTGGAGAAGAAAGCAGACTGACTAGAGACCTAGTCAGGGATCTCAAGACTTGAGTAATGGCATGTGATGAATCCCCTGTGTTGTCTTAACCCCCAGTGCCAGAGAGGCCTACCAACACACACGTGTACACAAGCCTGCTCTGCCTGGCCAAAGGACAAGAGAGAAGAATCCAAAACACTGAACAGGGCGCCTCAGCCCTCACTTTACAGCTGAGCTGCCTGAAAGCAGCCCAGCTGCATGGCAGCAGTGAAGCCCTGACCCCCTGCTCTCTGCCCCTTCAGACACTCTGTTCAGCAAAGGGAACCTGTGGTGGCGATACAGTTATTTATCATAATTTCAGTGGTGCTTGCATGAAACTACACTTACATTAAAACTGAGCATGCACACACTGAATGCGTGTATAACTGGTAAAATCTGAACTATCGCTTTCTTGTTTTGTGTTTTGTACTATAATTATACACAAATTAACATGGGGGAAGGGTGCATAAGACCTCCTCATACGTGTCCTTCATATATAATTAAATCTAAAAGCTTTTAGGTCAAGTTTGGTGGTATACCCCTACAATCTCAGCCCTGGGGATCCAACCCAAGTGCTAACATGTGCTAGGAACTCGCCACATCTCCAGCCACCTACTACATCATTTTTGAAGGGGAGGGGTACTGAAGATGGAATCCAGGATGGGCTACATCCTCAGATCACTTTTATTTTTTATTTTAAGACAGGGTCTCAGTCAGTTGCTAGGTTGTCCATGCGGAGCTTCCTTCTGCCTCAGCCTCCCAGAGTGCTGGGAATACAGCCCTGCACCATGGGGCCCAGCTTTGCATCATTTGATTCCATCAAGAAGTCACATCAAGTAATTGATCTAAGCCATCCAGGTTTGTGTATTTGCACTCTATGATGTCTGTACAAAGACGGCATCTCGATAGTTCATTTCTTCATTGTTAATGAATGCATGATTCTCCCTCTCTCTCTGTGCATGTGCGTTTGCATGTGCGTACGTGTGTGTGTGTGTGTGTGTGTGTGTGTGTGTGTGTGTGTGTGTGTTTGGTGTATATGTGTGCATGTGTTTGTGCATTCCCTGTCTAAGGAAAATGGACAAGTGCCCAGTTAGGCAAATGGGAATGGTAATGATGGCAGCAAAGGGCATCTTATCTGTCTGTTCTTGCCTGGAGGAAAAATTATTCCCAAATTTCCCTCTTCTGTTTTAAAGATCCTGATCATTAGGGTGAACTAGTCTACCGACCTTCAGGCAACCAACTTTTGGGGACATATCTGGCAGAAAAGATTGGGAGAATGGAGCAGTGTCTCTGGAACACCATCTTGGAAGATCCCTTCAATTCAGTGAGTCCCCAGGACTCCACCAAGAGCAAAGCTAGGATTACAAACACCTCCTAAGTGTCCATCCTAAGAACCAGCAAGGGCCAAATGGAAAAACAGCATTGGGAAACACACCCCTGGCAGAACAGGGAAAAGGAATCGACTTCTTCACAGCCGGATGAAACAAGGCAAGATTTATCTAGATGACCTGGGTCTTACCCTTCAGGCTCTTGTTGATCCACTCAATTGCAGCTCTCTTCTCTCTATCAATGTCTTCAGACGTGACCTGATAACTCAGCCGCAAGGCTTCGGGAAGTGTCGGTGGCTTATTTCTTCTAGAAGGTGTCAGAAGAACCACTTTGCGTTTCTGTGGCCTAGAAATATCAGATGGGGGCAAGCAGCCGCTTGAGTTTGATTGCTGGTTTGAAGGAGCCTCTTCAACCTTCTCAGGCTTTATTTTCCTTTGTGATATCCCTGAGGCAGTAGAATTAACCTGGTAGCCTTCCTCGCTGGCTCTGTTTGCAGGGCCCTGGAGTCGGGATGGGCGTGGGTGGAGGAGCCCAGTAGAGCCTTTAGCATTTCTCTTGGGCAACAGGACGAAGTCCTGGGTAGAGCTGAAAGAACTGGAGATGGCATTCCGTGTGCTGCAGGAGCTCATGAAGGAAGCCGGGGACTTCATATTGAGACTCTTGTTGGAGATCCGGGAACAGGAGTCCCTCTTCAGAGGCCCAGGCCTGGGCACAAAGGAAGATAGCACTCCATTGATCATCAGGTGCCTAAACCCAGGTCGGCAGCTCTCATTGCCGTGAGCATTCTTTCTCTGGTCCCCCTTGCTCTCCAGGGCTGGGTGGCTTTCCACCTGCTTGGGGAACTGTTGTTCCCCATTTTGCCCAAGGAGGGTCGGCTGGCTCTCTTCCTTGGCTCCCTCTGGGCCTCTGTCCTCAAGAGCTCTTCGCTGGGCCTTGTCCCTGTTGGGCACCGAGGAGCAGCCGCTCAGGGAAGAGCACACAGCCAACACTGACTGCTCCAGGGCCAGCTGGTGGCAGAGTTTACCCTTAGCAGATGCCAAGTTCAGAATAACCGAGGAGCAAGACATCCTGGAGCTAGAAATGGACAGCTCGGGCTTCTTCTGATGTCGTCCCAAGGGTACGGAGGGAAAGACCCCCAGAACCAAGCCGCACCCCCTCGAGACTGGGCAGTGCTGCGTATGGATGAGGACAAGACTTCGACGACGCTGACGCTGCTGACGACGGCTGGGAAGGGCCACATGGACCCCGCGGGCCAAACGCAGGGCGAGAGCCACCGGAAATGTAGCGGGAACGTGGCAGGCAGAGTGCCAGGCGGCAAGGCGTTTGGGTGTCGCCAGCTGGTCCCTGCCGCGCTAGGCTGAAGACCGCCAGCCAGGGAGTGCCCGGCTCGGATAACTGCCCGCGGTGGCTCTGAAGCTCTGACCAACTGGTGGGGGAGCTAGCGGTTCAGATCAGGCGCCAGAACCCAGCCGGCCCCTGGAGCGTGACTGTGACGCTGCACTGGAACGCATGATGAGCAGGGAGCACGAGGAGAGAAAGGGCGGGCGCACAGGTGTAAAGCCCTTCTACAGGGAGACTGGCGGTGCGGGCCTGTAATCACAGCACTCCGCGTGGCTGAGGAAAGCGCTCGCCAAGTCTCGCCCAGCCTAGGCAGCCAGCCGCGGTGAGGTCCTGTTGCTATGATTTGGATCTGAAATGCATCCTTAAGCCTCACATAATTGAAATCTGTGGATTATCTATGGATTTCATGTGCTATTGGGTGGTGGGACTTAGTCAGGATGGATGGATTACAGATATGTGGGGTAGACTACAGGCATGTGGCCTGGAAGAATATCAACTCCCACCCTAGCTTCTCCTGCAGGCTCCTGATTCTTCCTCTTCCAATGCTGTGTGCAGCTGTTTTCCACTAGACCCTTCCTGTTATTTCTGGAACTGTGAGCTAAAATAGATCTTTCATCCCTTAAGTCATAGATGTTGGCTAACAGTGTCCCAGCAATAAATAACTAACACAGAAATTGGCACCAGAGAAGTGGATTCATTGCTGTGACTACCCAGTGATGTGGTTTGTCTTAGCCGCTTTTCATTGCTGTGACAGAATACCCAACATCTACAACTTTAAGGAGAAAAGATTTATTTTAGCTCATAGTTTCAGAAGGTCACAGTCCATTCACAGGCTAGCAGCTGGAATGGTGGAAGCACACGGTGGGCCTGGAGCCAGAGAAAGAGCCTCTCAGAGCATGACAGAATGGAGCCAAACGCAGGAGGAAGGGCAAAAGTAGTGCAAGCCCTCCAGGTCAGTCCCACGCATCTGCCCCTGCCAGCTAGGTCCACTTCCCAACATCACATGGCTCCTACTATATCTAAATACACGAGGCTTTGTGGGGGACACCCCAGATCCAAACCATAACATTCCATCCTTGGCCCCAACAGACTTGTGTGCTTACCGACTACGAAAAATGTACTTAGTCCTTTTTTAAGAGTTGCTAAAGGCATAGGAGTTTCAGCGCTGCCAAAAAGGCCAAGTACAAAGTCTCCTGAGAGACGCAAGGCAAACTCTTAGCTGAGCCATGCTGCAGTTGAGACTTGAGTCTTTGGGAGGCTGGAAGAAGAATATTATGGTTTGAATCTGGAATGTCCCTCAAAAACCTCATGTATTAGGATGTTGTGGAATACCTACGGATCCTATGTGTTGTTAAGAGGCAGAGTCTGATCAAAATGGATGGATTACAGGCACGTGGTAGAGGACAGGCATACAGTAGATTAGATCACAGGCACCAGCGCTGAAAGGGTATCAACTCCTACCCTGCTTCTTCTTCAGGCCTCTGATTCTCTCTCTTTCAAGGTATGAGCAGCTATTATCCAGCAGACCTTTCCTGCCAGTGCCAGCGAGCCATCAATGAGCAGATCACAACTCCTATGGAACTTAAGACAAAAGACAAAGTGAAAGAGGGGAGTAGGGAGTAGAGGAGGGAGGGAGGAGTGGGTAGGGGAGGGACAAAAGGAGAGTGGGAAAGCCCTTGTCACCTTGACAAGATACGTATGTGCACAAAAAGCTCAACTTCATTGTAAACCTTGAATTTTGCATGTATACATATCAATAAAATGTGGGGGGGGGGAATTTAAAAAGGAAATTCTTTTGGGAGTATTTAACATTACATAAAATGTATTAAAATGAAAATGTTGACCTGACCCATCCCTCCTGCATGCCAGAGACAGCCAAGGAGCCACCACCAGAGCCACACATGTACCCACTCCTCCCAGAGACATCCAAGTAACACTTAAAACAGAAATAGTCTGATTTAAGAATCTCAGGAAAAGAAACAGAGCTTACAACAATACCAGAGCCTCAACTCACTGTAATAAAACCATGAGGAAATATGGTAATGAGTCTCCTACAGAAAGACCTGACACCCCAGAAAATGATACCAGGGATCCTGAAATAGCAAAACACACAGATGAAAAGGCAAAAAATATGATAATTTCTTGGCCCAGAAATACTTAGGACTGAAGTAGGAAATAAAACAGGAAATGCAAGAGCTCTGCAGGGACATATCTATACTATCAGCAAACACTGACAAGAAATTAGAGGAAAACAAAGAAGATGCAAACCATAAGATAGTGAGGGCAATACAAGAAATTAGAGAAGAATACAGAGATATAAAAATGTTGAAAGCAAACATTCAGAATGTGAAAAACACATAGCAACAGCTTTGAACCTTTTGAGAATAGGATATCAGACCTAGAAGATAAAATAATTGAGCTGGAAGGTGCAGGCCATAAAGAACACAAAACAAAATTTAAAAAAAGAAAAGAAGAAAATGGCTAAAACAGCTGATGGATGACTCAAAGACTAACAACCTCAGAATTATGGGGGTGCAGGCGAAAACTGAGGACAAAACAAAAGGTTAATGGCCATGTTCAATGAAATTATGGAAGAAAATTTCCCAAAGCTAAGGAAAGAAATGAACATTCAACTACTGCAGAAATATAGAACACAAAGCAACTTCAGTCAGAAGAGAATGTCATCATGTCACATCATAATTAAAATACTAGGTACTCAACACAAAGAGAGAATATTGAAAGCTGTAAGAAAAAAAAAAAACAGAGGGTGGCTTACAAAGATAAGCCCATTGGAATAACTGCAAATTTCTCAACCCAGATCCTAAAAGCCAAGAGATTAAAGAGAAATAACAAACATCCAATCACTAAGTGAACATAATGCCAACCCAGACAGCTGTATCCAGCTGTACTAGTTTGAGTTCTTCAAAAGGCAGAATTTACAGATTTTATAACAACAAGGATACATTAGGAAGGCTTACAAATCTGAGGATCTAGATAATCTAAGATGGCTGCTCAGCTGTGAAGTAGATCTCCTATCCGGGACTGCAGAACAGCCAGTGAGCTGAGAGTCTGCTGTAGATCTTGGGTTAAGACCAAAGCCTGAAGATCGGTGACTGAAGAGCAGCTATGGGCAGACAGGCACAAGTCAAGACTGGAACAAATCTGTGGTGAAGATCTGTGATGTGTAACAAGTCAGCATCTGTAGACAATTGTGAAGGTGAGAGCTTTCCCAGAGGAAGAAGCTGGAACAATCTTCCTTCTTTCTTCCTTTTATACCTTTGGAGTTCCAATAGGTCCTGACACATCTCAGTGGGTACTCTTCTCTCATTGGCCACCCTCACACTCGAATCCAGGCTGGTTCTTAATTCCCAATAGGTGTGGTTCCCAAATCCTAATCCTAATAAAGGTGTGACTCCTAATTCCCTCAAGTTGACATTATACCTTCAAAAGTCACACCAGCAAAGTTATCTTTTAAGTTAGAGGGAGAAATTAAGACCCTTCATAATATAGAAAGAAGCATAAAGATATTTGCAGCCACTAAGCCAGCACTGCAGAGAATACATAAAGGAAACTTACAGCACAAAAGGGAGGCTAATGACACCAAAGACCCTAGAGAAAATGAGACAGAAGATATAGAAGTGTGAGCTGAAAAGAAAGTAAGTCTAGTAAATAAAGCCGAAAAGCTATAACAATAGAAGGACATAGCAAACATACCTCAGTAATTACTCTGAGCATGAATGGCCTCGCCTACTAAAAGACACAGACTGGTTCATTGGATCAAAAAACAGAAACCCACAATTTGCTGCTTACAGGAGACGACACACTTTACCAACAAGAAAACACACAAACTGAAAATAAATGTATGGAATTCAGTATTTCATTCAACAGGACCCAGGAAACAAACAGGGGTAGGTATATGAGTCTCAGATTCATCAGATTTCAAAACAAAACAGATTAGGAGAGACAAAGACGGTCACTGTACACTGGTTAAGGGAACAATAGAACAGAAAGAATTCACAAATATGAATGTATATGTTCCCAATTCTGGAGCGCTCAATTAGGTAAGCCAAAAATTATTAGATATAAAAGGACATACAGGCCCCAATACTTTTGTATCAGAGGACTTTACTACTCCACTATCACAGATATATATATATCAACTAGACAAAAATCCACAAAGCTATACAACACTTAAATGACACTAAAAAACTTGGACTTTACAGATGTTTTCAGATATCTCCACCCAACATTAATAGAATACACGTTCTTCTCAGCAGCACATGAAACATTTTCTAAAATAGACTACATCCTAGGTCATAAGTCATGCTTAAATAAATATAAATGAATAGAAATAATTTCTTGTATACTTCCAGATCATAGTGGAATAAAACTGGAAATTAACAACAAAAGAAACAAAAGACACAAATACACGGAGGCTAAATGGCTTTCTGCTGACAAAAAGAATGGATCACAAAAGGAATCAGAAACCTCATAGAGTTAAATGTTAAAGGAAATACATCATATCAAAATATATAAGGCACAATGAAAGCAGTATTTAGAAGGAAATGCATATTCATAAATGAAAATATCCAAAGAGCAAAACCGTCACTAATAAACACTTTAATGATGCACTTTAAGGCCTCAAGAAACACGAACAATCTAAGCCAAAAAGCAGTAGAAGAAAAGAAATTATAAAGATCAGACATGAAATTAATGAAATTGAAATTTAAAAGACAATAAAAAAGATTAAGAACTCAAAGAGCTGGTTCTTTGTAAGAATAAACAAGATTGACAAACCTCTAGTGAAACTCACCAAAATAAGGAAATAAAAAGCACAGTTAGAAAAGCACTTAGAAATGAAAAGGGTGAAATTACCACAGACTTGCAGAAAATCAAAATATTATGAGAAATTATTTTGAACACCTATATTCTAACAAGTTAGAAAATTGGGAAGAAATAGATGATTTCTTAGACTCACACAAAATACCAAAATTGAATGAAGAAGACATGAAAATCTTGAAGAACCACACAGAGATATTGAAGCAGTAATAAAAGCTGTCTCTACAAATAAAATTCCAGGACAGGATGGATTCACAGAAGAATTTTTTTCAATATTTTAGGGAAGAACTGATTTCAATTCTTCTCAAACTGTTTGATGAAGTTGAAATAGAAAGAATACTACCAAATTCATTTTTAGAGGCTAGCATCACCTTAGTCCAAAAACCAGGCAAAGACTTAACCAAGAATGAAAATTGTAGACCAATATCTTTACTGAATAGAAATGCACAAATTCTTAATAAGATTCTAGCAAATAGAATCCAACAAGCAATCAGAAAGATAATACACCATGATTAAGTGGCCTTTATTCCTCGGATGCAAGCCTGCCTCAACATATATAAATCAATCAATATTATAACCACATTACCAAAAGAAAAACAAAACCCACATGATCATCTCAATTGATGTAAAAAAAGCCTTTGATAAAATTCAACACCCTTCACGATAAAAACTCAGAGAAAAATAGGTATAGAAGGGCCTTATCTCAAACTTGTAGAAGACAAATATGCCAGTCCTACCACAAATATCATAGTGAATGGGGAAATATTGAAAGTGTTTCTCCTCAGGTCAGGAACATAGAAGGCTGTCCACTCTCACCACTCTTATTTAACATAGTCCTTGAAACACTTGCCATAGCAAACAAGCAAGAAAGTGAAATAAAGGAAGTGTGCATTGGAAAGAAGTCAAATTATCTTTTTTTGCAGATGATGTGATTAACTACATGAAAGACCCCAAAAACTCAACTATGAAACTCTTGTAAATAACAAACGAATTTGGCCAAATCGCAAGCTACAAAATCAATACTAAAAAAATCAATACCTTTTCTCTACACCAACAGCAAACTCACTGAGAAGAGCTCAGAAGAATAATCCCATTATCCATAGCCTTGAAAAAAAATTAAATACCTAGTCACACACCTATTACCATGCACCAAAATCAAATCAAAATGGATTAAAGACCTAAACATTAAAAATGAAACACTAAACCTTCTGGAAGACAAAGTAGGCAAATTTCCAAAAGACATAGGGGTAGACAAAGATTTTCTTGGCAAGACGCCAAGAGCAAAAGAAATTACCCCCATTATCAACAAATGGGATCTTGTCAAATTAAAAAGTTTCTGCACAGCAAAGGAAAATGTCAACATTGTAAATAAAGGACCAACAGACTGGGAAAAAATACCTCAGATAAGAAACTCACAACTAGAATACATAGGGAGCTAAAGAAAATTAAGCCCATCAAAATAAAGGATTCTATTGAAAAATGGGCAAATGAAATGAAGAGGCAGTTCACTCAGAAGAAGTACAAAGGGCCAATAGATACATGAAAAGATGCTCAACATCTCTAGCCATAAGAGAAATGCAAATCAAAACAATGCTAAGATACCATCTCACTCCAGAGAGAATGGCTTATATCAACAAATCAAATAGCAATCAATGCTGGCGAGGCTGTGGGGAGAAAGGAACCCTTCTGCACTGCTGCTGGGAATGTAAATTCCTTCGACCACTCTGGAAAGCAGTATGGAGAGCTCTCAAAAGACTAGAAATAAATATCCCCTTTGATCCGGCGACACCCCTCCTGGGAATATATTCAAAAGAGGCCAAAACAACATACAACAAAATTATATGTATACCCATGTTCATAGCAGCACAACTAACAATAACTAGAACATGGAAGTTACAAAAATACCCATCAATAGACCAGTGGATACACAAACTGTGGTACTTATACACAATGGAATACTACGCATCTGTAAGGTCCAACAGCGTGGAGGTTTTCAGAGGCAAATGGAAGAAACTTGAGAATATCATGCTTAGTGAAGTGAGTCAGAAGCAGAGGGTGAAATATGGGATGGTCTCTCTGACATGAGAGACCCAGACCACAACCATCTCATGGAACTTTAAACGAAAAACTAAGGGAAAGAGGGGGAGGGGGTGAAAGGAGGGAAGGGAGGGGAGGGGGAGGGACAAAAGGAGAGCGGGGAAGCCCTTGTCACTTTGACAAGGAAAGTATGTGCACAAAATGCTCAACTCCATTGTAAACTTAAATTCTGCACTTGTATATATCAATAAAATGGAGAAAAAAATTAAATACCTAGGAGTATACCTAACCAAGGAAGTGAAGGACCTATATAAAAAAACCTACATTGC
This sequence comes from Ctenodactylus gundi, assembly GCA_004027205.1. Taxonomy (NCBI): domain Eukaryota; kingdom Metazoa; phylum Chordata; class Mammalia; order Rodentia; family Ctenodactylidae; genus Ctenodactylus; species Ctenodactylus gundi. The sequence continues at coordinate 137,031 of PVKB01001950.1, forward strand.
ACTGAAGAAAGAAGTTGTAGATAAATCAGAAAATGGAAAGAATTCCCCAGTTCTTGGATAGGCAGAATCAATATAGTCAAAATGACTATACTGCCAAAACTGATATACAGATTCAATTCAATCACTATCAAAATACCAACAATTTTTTTTCACAGAACTTGAAAAATAGAATCGTTAAATTCATATGGAACCAAAGAAGACCTAGACTAGTCAAAGCAATCTTGGGTAAAAAGACCAAGGCAGGAGGCATTACAATACATAAAGCAACAGGTGTAAAAACCATATGGTACTGGCACAAAAACAGGCATGTAGACCAGAGGGGCAGAATTGAGGATTCACAGACAACTCAAATACCCTCAACTACCTAATCTTCAATAATGCAGCCAAAAGCATACACTGAAAAAAGGACAGCCTCTTCAACAAATGGTGCTGATGAAACTGGACATTCACATGCAGAAGAATGAATCTAGTCTCACACCTGTCACCATGCACCAAAATCAAATCAAAGTGGGTCAAAGACCTAGATATTAAAACTGAAACACTGAACCTTCTGGAAGACAAATTAGACAAATATCCAAAAGACATAGGTGTAGGCAAAGAGTTCCCTAATAAGACACCAAAAGGAAAATAAATAGTCTCCAACATTAACAAATGAGTTTGTAACAAAAAATTTCTGCACAGCAAAGGAAATTATCAACAGTGTAAAAAGAGAATTGACAGATTGGGAAAAAACATTCACCAACAATACCTCAGGTAGGAGGCTCATAACCAGAGTATACAAGGAACTGAAGAAAAGGAAGCTCCCCCTTTAATATCAAAGACCCTATTGAATAATAGGCAAAAGAAATGAATAGGCAGTTCTCAAATGAAGAAGTTCAAATGGCCAATAAATACATGAAATGATGTTCAACATGCTTAGCCATTAGAGAAATGCAAATCTAAACATCACTAAGATACCATCTGACTCCAGAGAGATTGGCATATATCAAGATCACCAACAGCAATCAGTGGGGCAATGCTGTGGGGAAAAAGGAACCCTCCTGCACTGCTGCTGGGAATGTAAACTGGTACAACCACCACGGAAAGCATCTGAGTTTTTTGTGCATTTATGCACCGAATCCCCAAGGCACTTATTGCGGTTTGGATCTGGAATCTCTCCCAAAAGTCTCATTTATTTGAATACTATAGATTGTCTATGGAACCATGTACTGTTGGGAGATTGGGGCTTAGTCTGGAGGGGTGGATTACAGGTTTGTAAGTTAGGATTAAAGGTGTGTAGTGGCCACACCTTCCACACCTGGATCTAGGAGGGGCTGATCACTGGGAGGAGACCTGGAAGGACACATAAGCTGCATCCTGCCTTCCTTGGGGGACTAGGCTCAACTTGCCTTGACTTGGCTTTCTGTCTGTGATGTCATGAGAAGCTGCCTCCACCTCTCTCTGCCATGTACTTCCATTGCTGCCAGCTACCCCTGAATGGACTGTGACCTTCTGAAACTGTGAGCTAAAATAAACCTTTCCTCCTCTAAATCCGTGGATGTCGGGTACTGAGTCACAGCAATGGAAAAGTAACTAAGACAGCACTCAACTTCTCATAATGGAGTTTTCTTGTGCCCTGGGAATATCACAGGAAAAAAAAAATCTTTATTTCCCTCTTTTCTTGGCTTCTTACTCCTAAATGTTTTCTTTTTCATCTCCAAACAAATTGGTGGTCTTATGTTCATTGCAGCACAACTAACAATAGCTAAAATATGGAAGACACCAAAATACCCATCAACAGACTGTAGTATGTACACACAATGGAATACTATGTATCTATAAAGTCTGACAGCTTGGAGGCTTTTGTAAGCAAGTGGAGAAAACTTGAGACCATCGTGCTTAGTGAAGTGAGTCAGAAGCAGAAGGTGAAACATCGAATGGTCTCTCTGATATGAGAAACCCGGATCCCAGATCACAATTATCTCACAGAACTTAAAGTGAAAAATAAAGGGAACAGAGGGCGGGGGGTGGGGGGGTTGTGGGAGTGGGTAGGGGGTGAATGGAAAGGAGAGAAGGGAAGGCCTTGTTACCTTGACTAGGTACATATGTGCACCAAATGCCCCAAACCAATGTAAACCTTAAATTTTGCACTTATACATATCAATAAAATGGGGCGGGGGAAGATGGGAAGGTGCCTGGGGAAGGTGTGGGGTAGGACTGTGACAGCACAGGAGGCTCTAGGGTCAAAAATAGCCGTGTTCAGAACTGGGGTTCAAAAGGTCAGAGAGAGCATGCTTCAGGAAGGGGCAGTGGGAAGAGCTTGCATTCTCCAGCAGTACACCGAAGCACCAGTGGTGGTAATGGCAGTCAAGCCAAGAAGGGCCATTAGGCCCGGCAATACCTCTTATTGTGATCCTGTTAGTGGTGTTTCATTATTTTTTAAAAAAAATTTGTTCCTACCCCACTGTTTCTTTAAACTTGCTCATTAGTGATAGTCCTCACTCTACTACAGCACAAATGGTTTTCTGGATCCTTGTAGGTATTAGAAAGTCCTGTGGTTCACAAGTTCAGTTGGGCGCTTAAAATGTTCAGGCCAGTATTGTCAATGTTTGCAAATTTTTTTTTTTATATCTTACGCTGTTTGTCTCATGCATCTGGAGGCTGCTGTGAGTAAAGAGGGGAGGGAGTCTTTCTGTCCTAAAGTTGCTGCCTCTTCCAAGAGTATTCTTGTTTGATGTTTTCAAAGCTGGCTTTGCATTCACCGGTTAATAGCCATACTTAAATCTACTTTTCTCATGGGACATTTTTGTAGGTTCCTCAGGGATGTATATTCCTCCTACACCATTTACCACACATATTCTTCCTTCAACACCACACACACACACACACACACACGTGACTTGAGTAGATATCCTTTCCTGATCTTCTCTCTCTCCTTCTACAGTCTCTAATAATTTAACAGTCAATTTCCCATTTCACTTCTGCTAAGATCTGTTTGCCCACTAATAGTCTTATGGAACAGGATCTAAGAAGATCTCCAAGCCAGGCACACACCTGTAGTCCTAACTACACAGGAGGCTGAGGCAGGAGTGTGGACAGATTCAAGTCCAGCCTGGGCAACTTAGCAAGATCCTGTCTCAAACAAAATGAAATGAAATAAATAAATGGACTGGGAAGCTAATGTAGCTCAGTGGTAGAATGCTTTCTCAGTATACTCGAGGCCCTGGGTGTATTCTCCAATACCACAAAACAAATCTCAAAGCCATATACCAAGCGTGAGGACTATTGTGGTTTGCATTTGTTATGTCCCCCCAAAGCCTAATGCCTTTGGATGTTATGGATTATCTATGGAACCATGTGCTTTTAGAAGTTGGGGGCCTGGTCTGGAGTGGTAAAATACTTGTGATATCGGTTTGTGGTGGAAGACAGGTGTGTGGTAGATTATAGATTTCAGGTGTGTGGATTGGATTGTAGATTACAGGCATGTGTTGGGAGCTTAAACCTAGAAGGGGTGAACACTGAGGCTAGACCCAGAAGGGGCTGATCACTGGAATGGGACCTGGAAGGGTAGTTGCTACTTTCTTCCTTCCTTCCGGGACTGGACTTGGCTTTCCATTTGCAATGCTGTGAGAGCTGCCTCCACCTCCACCTCTGCCATGTACTTCCCCTGTTGCCAACTGCCCATGGATGCACTGTGACCTTCTGAAACTGTGAGCTAAAATCAACTTTCCCTCTCCTAAAAAAAAAAAAAATGGTGGTCTTGGTTCTGGACTTATTGAAGGACTTAACCCCGCTTGTTGAAGAGCTCTTGCAAGCTCTTATTTCCCAAGTTTCTTACACTCAGTCACCGAGGATCCCCAATCTCCGAGGCAGTACTTGCAGAACCAATCTTTCCTGCCTTGGCTCCACAAATTTTGGGGGTCTACCATGGTCTTTTATTTTCCTTCTAGCATTATCTTTACTGTCTCCAAATGTGACAATCTTAGGCTTGTCTCAGCTCCAGGAGAAGTTGGGGCTCCTGAAAGACCAGGTAGGACTCCTCCCCTCTCCTCCCTAGCAGATGTGTAAATACCAGATGTTCCCCCGAATTGTGGGAAATAGTCACAAGAGGTTCACCTGTCCAAACGAAGGAAGGACACAGAGGCGTGAGGACAGAAGCATGAGGCTTTTTAATAACAACCTTGCAAGATAGGTGTCCACCCCTACATGGGTGGCAGGCGCGCTGAGATCCAGCATTTTCATCTTTAATCCGCAGTTCCCTCCCCGACCCCTCCCAATGGCGGAGAGCACAGACTTCCGGTGTGAAATCCAAGGGCGCCCCTATACAAACTGGGCAGAAAGGCAAGCGCTTAAGTGAGATCGGGTCAGGGCCAAACAGGTTGCTGTGACATGGCACACATTGGCCCTCCTCCTGCTTCTCGTTCCCTTGCCACATGTCTGAGGTATAGTATTTGAAAAAGAGAAATTGCCATTACGCAGCTTTGTTTGGAAACATGCTCCTAGGAGCCACTCACAGCTCCATGCCTTGTCCTCTAGACCCGCCAGGCTGGCAGCACTGTCCCCTGCCCTGCTCCCCTGTGGAACTGAGGAGGAGAGTCTGCACCTTTGCTCTCTTAGCCGTGGCGTCCGTGGCAACACGGCTGACCTCTGGGCGGCCTTTGGGGCCATTCTACCTTGCCTTTGAGGGCTTCACGATTTTTTCTTTTGAGACCGGCTCTCCTCCGAAGCCCAGGCTTGTCCTGAGCAATGCGTGTTTCCTATCAGATAGTCCTCTCCTCCTGCTTCCTGCGTGTCCAGTTGCAGACACCCAGGAGCCACCCAGGAGCCAACCTTCCTATCACTGCTTCTGTCATCATGCCAGCAGCGATCCCACTGGGACAGTTAAGTGGATCCCGAGGCCACTTACCCATAGTATGTCTAGAAAAGTTCCATACCCTTTCCAGAGCACACCTCTGTCAGTTTTGCAGTATGATTTTCTTTTCTTCTCTCTCTCTCTCTCTTTTTTTTTTTTTTTTTTTTTTTTTGAGACAGGGCCCCACTCTGTAGCCCAGGCTGGTCCTGAACTCACCATATAGCTCAGGCTTGCCTTGGCCTCACAGCAGTCCTCCTGTCTCAGCCTCCCAAGTGCTACAATGACAGGCATGTGCCACCCCACCCAGCTTTATATGGTGCTGGGGAATCAAACCCAGGGCCTCATGCTTGCCAGGCAAGTGCTTTAACCTCTGTGCTATTTCTCCAGACCCTAAGCTGAGAAGTTTCCAAATCTTCACATTCTGATTCTTTTCGTGAGCCTTTTCCTCAGATTCGTGCCCTTGCTCCACACAAGAATACAGAGACCAGACTGGGGGATGGGGGGAGGGGAGGGGTGCACAGAGAATGACCACACGATCACACAGGAAACAATGAAGTTTATTAAAAATGTGAAGAGAAGCAACAGTAGTCCATTACTGTGTTAAGTGATCTCAAATGACAGCAACCCCCTCCTCAGGCTGGGTCCTTTTTTAGGGACGTTAAGGAGCCAGTTTGCAGGTACACACCATACCTAGTGACCCCCTGATGCAAGATCCTTTTCTCAGGATCCCCACACTTCCTGATAGTGTTTTTGTCACATCTAACTTCTCTTTGTGTTTGTTTCTTGCATTTACATGACCTTCTGGCTCATTTTACCTGTGGTTAACAAGTCACTGACTTGGGTTACTAGGCCATAATGATGACCGTGATTTATCTAAAGATGCTGCTCAGGGAGAGCCTGGTGTACATAATTGCTAAAGGGAAGAAATACCTGTGAGCCAGTTTGCACTGAGACAGCCACATTTCATGTTGAGTAACAATGCTGGGTGCTTTCTACTGACCAACCATATGTCCATTATCTTCTCTGTGTCCAAGTCACCGTCCCTGGCTGTCACTTTGCTCCCATGTCTCTGTCTACCATCTCCACCTAATAGTGCCTTTTTCACTTATTTTTCTCTTCTCGCATTTCATTATGGGCAGCAGGGAAAAACATTACACCCTCAACAGTTTGGGTACTAATGTTCTCAACTAAACTTCCCAGTTTATCACTCAAAGGTTTTATTTTCCACAAAACACTGAAACACAATCATGAGCAGGTCGACCACCTTTCTAAAAGAACACTTTCAAAGGACAATCATTTATACGATAAACTCCTACTATACAGAATATATAAACAACTCCTACAAGTCAACAATAAACTGTCCAATTTCAAAACGGGTTAAGAACTTGAATAGACATTTTCCCAAAAGAAGATATTCAAATGAATATGAGTAAGCACAACAAAAGAATTGCCAATATGACTGGTCATTAAGGAAATTCAACTCAAAACTACAGTGAGATACCATTTAATACCCATGAGGATGGCCATAATTGACCAAAAAAATGGCCGAGGTGAAGAGAAACTAGAGCCTTTTATACAGTGCTGGTAGAGATGTAAAACGGTGCAGCAATTATGACAACACTTTGATATTTCTTCAACTAGCTCAGGTAGAATTATCACATGATCCAACAACTTTTGGATACATATGTACCCAAGAGAATTAAAAACAGGTTTTCAAATAAGGCCTTTCACAAATGATCACATCACCACTATTCATAACAACCAAAAGGTGGGTGCATCCCAAGCGTCTGCACAGCAATGAATGCGTCCATCAAATCCATAGCATGATTGTTCAGTTATTATTATGATTGAGTCATACAAAGAAAGGAAGTAGTGACACATGCTACAACATGAAGGAACCTTGCAAATACTACGGTAACTGAAGGAAGGCAGACATAAAAGGGATCCAGCTGTATGGTTTTTTTTATGTGAAATACCTAAAATTATAGAGACAGAGAGACCCGTGATTGCCAGGAGAAAAGGAACTGGTAACGATTTTGGTGAGTTCAAGATTTCCCTTTGGAATAGTTAAGATATTCTAGAAGTAGACAGTGTTGGTTGTACAACTTCATAAAGTGCTAAATTCCACTGAACTGTAGACTTTAAAATGGACAGAATTGTGAATTTTGTTTTATAAACTCTGTTACGCCATCTGTAGATTCTTTCTCTTCCTCAAGGTCTTTTACAAATAATCCAACAGTTCTGGGAGCAGGCCAGTTATCCTGCTCCGTGGCCCAGGAATGGCGAAGGCATGCCCAGAGCCTGCGATCTGGATTTGGACTGGGCTGTGTTATGGGGCTGGGTAGAGTATGCATGCTGTCATCAGAGATTTTCACAGAGGAGGGAGGAGATACCCAGGGATTGGGATGTCATTTCTTTTTTCTTTGATTTGTGCATAGACGTATCTGTCACAGTACTGCTAGGTGTGCGTTTTATCAGGATAGCAATATTATTATGAGTCCAAGCTCATAAGGAGTGCCAAGACAGTACCTGAACCAAATTGAGTGCCAAGACAGTACCTGAACCAAATTGAATGGCTCTGGATCTTATCGCTGTGAAGTGAAGTTTCCAGGAAGTGGCCTCATTCGTATGAAGCCTCCTAGGGATCTATAATTGAACTCAAAATAATTTGCAGAGAGAGAGGAAAGCTTGCATAACTTGCATAGCTTGGTCCTTTTGTCTACAGCCTCATCTGTGATCCCTTACCCTGTATTGACTTAGCAATTCTGTAATAAACTCTTTGAAAAGAACAGAGCAAACCCCTTAACTTTCCACCAACCTGAGAGCTAAGAAGGTCATCAGCTAGCATCTGAGACCTACAGTGAAAGTTTCCCCATTTCAGTGTAACCTGCCTACCTGATGCTTCCACCAATGTTTTTAAAGAGTGTTTTGATCTATGGCTTCAATTCTGTAATTATAAATAGTGTGTGCAACTGCTAACTCATTGGAACTGGTATTCAGGATAACTTGGATCCATGTTCCCCTAGATATCAGACAAGTAGAGGTGCCCAGAGCCACTGGGATTATTCAGACTAGCCAATGTCAAGCCTATTTCCCCTGCCTCACCAGTTCCTTTCTGTGAAAACCCAAATAAAGACTCTTGCCCACAGCCTCCTCCCTCCATCAGACTACCTTGGTGCTGCTTCCTGTTCTCCCTCCCCTAGTGGATGCCCCCTCCTCTCGGGATCTGTGAGTAACAAACCATCTTCTCAATAGCAGCCATCCTCGGTGAACGTAAAGCCTATGTTAAAACAGACAAATATATTTGAAATCACAGAGGCACTTCAGAAAGAAGAGATACGGTTTGCTGTACCAAATACAAAATTTGTTCTGAAGCCGCAATAATTGAGATAGCTTGTTAGTGACACACAAAATATGAACAGACCTGAGGACCATAGCAGGGAGCTTAGAAACAGACATTACTTGTAGGCAACTTTAAAGTAACCATAGGATATGGGATCTGAGAGTTTTGAGAATCTGCAGAGGCTACTCCTTGGGTGTTTTGAGTATTTGGCATTTGAGGCCAAAAAGTACTTAAGTGTTAATGGAATATGAAGATTTAGTTCTTGTAGGACTTGCACTATTCTCTTTAAATACAAAGGAAAGCGTGCCTTTTTTCATCAGTGGCCTTAAGGGTTAAGTACCTGCCACTGAATGTATCCAAACCAACACTGAAGCCCCACACTAAGGGTGATGTGCTAAGCTAGGAGCCAGCTGGATCCCATCTCAAGGACCTTCAACGTAAGGCACTTACTCTTCAGTCCTGTTGTATAACTCATACTCGTGTCTCCAAGAGCTTCTGTGGAAGACTGAGGTGGACTGTAGAGGAGATGGGAGAGTCAAAATTCTACAGTTGAGGGAGATGTGTAGTTTCCAGATATGCATGATATTCTCATACTGGGAGTCTTTTCTGTTCACATGACTGACCCATCGCCCAAAAGATGGCCTCAGCAAGGATCTCCAAACCACGAATCCTGGGGCCCTGCTGGGAAGACAGTCTGCTCACCAGGGCCCACATCCTTTCCCAGAAAGCAAACAGTTCAGAGTATTTACCTCCCAAGGCTGTGGAGGCCAATATACTACGTGGGAACAAAACCCTTCTGCTGATTCTTCCCACCACCCCTATCCCAAGTGTTGCCACACAGCAGGACTGCAATATTCACTTGCTGAGTGGACAAGTAGATACTACATAGGACACTCAACACCGAGGCGAGCCAGTGGGACATCCAGCAAGTGGCGCCACCATCACCGGGCCTGTCACCCGCTCCAAAGAGAGCTCTCCTTCTCTGGTACAACAGCAAGGGAGGCAAAGAGGAGAAAGACTGTTCTGAATCTCAGCGGTGGGAGCAGCTCTTGTAATTTTGCTCTAATTTCACCTCACAGATTCTTATTTTCTATAGGTATAAATTATGTGAATTTGAAATTGCATTTTAAATACCATATGTAGTACCTCACTTTGTGGAAAATTTTTGAAGATAATTTCTTAAATAAATTGGAATGATTTCAAAGATGATTTCTCTGGGGCACGTGACCACGTGGCAAAACATGGCTACCCCACAGCGCCACGTAGGCAGCCCACAGACTGTTGCCCTCATTGCAACAGACAGCTCCTTCCCAGTGTCGCAGCTTCGGCCAGGGTTTTCCACAAGGACGCTGCTCTACAACTTTTATCGTCCACCAGGTGGAAGCACCAGTGCAGAGCTGAGGAGCCAAAGTGTTTGAGAGTCTGGGAGGTCGAAAACACAGGTCATGGGGATGTCAGACAATACAAAGGTAGAAATACGTGACAGGCACCTGGAAGGAAACTGGTCTTGATAGATGTATGTTTAGAATTATCTATGATGGATTATGATCTTCACAAGCACATGATTTCAACTAAAAATTCTGGAGTTTCATTCCTAATCTGTTTCTGGGAGTCAAACAGAAAAAAATCAAATCCCCTTCCAAACAGACCCTCTAGATCCTTGCTGTCCCTCGAAGACTAATTTCAGTACCCAGAAAGTCACAGGCATGTCCTGCTCTGAAGATGAGCTGGGAAGGTAGTTTGGTGAGTGTGGGTTGGGGGCAGAGAAGGCTCTTATCCTCCCATGGGGTGGGTGCCCTGAAGCCTGGGGCACCAGCCACCCTGACCCCAACGCAGAGGGCACAATTTGCAGAACCTCTAGATTCATTCCTGCCTGTCTTAATCACTCTCTTTCTTTCTTCCCTCCAATTGTGGCTTGAATGTGTCCTCAAAGGTTCTTGTGTTGGGAACTTGGCACCCAAATTTATGTGTTGGTGGGCCTTTGGGAGGCAATTAGTGTTAGTGAAGTCATGGGGAGAAGGGCCATGATGGCATTGGTGGCGTTACATGAAGAAAAAGACCTCAGCTGGCACTGTTGCTCAGTCCGGCCGGATGCTGCAGAGGACCTCACCAGGCACCAGTGCCATGATCTGACCTTGTCAACCAAGTGAGCCAAATAAATTTCTGTTCTTTACAGACTAGCCTATATTGAATATTTTGTTAGAGCAACAGAAAGTAGATGGAGACACTTCCTTTTCTTCACTTTAGGGAGGCTACATGGTATGTTCTGTTCTGTTGGTTGCTTTTTTTAACCTAATTACATCCCATGGACAGCTCTCTTCATCAATATACATAAACTCACCACATCTTTTTCATGACTTTCTGGTATTCCATGCTTTGCAGCTGTATTCATTTATTTACCTGCATGCCCTCACACACAATGGAGGAGTTTCGACATTGGCATGCTAAGATTCAGAGGTACAGAACTACAAAATTTTGAATTAAATTACTCTCAGGAGCCATTCCTTCATTTCCAGGTAGAGTGTAAACAGTCTTATGCCTAGATTTTGTTCAGCCATTTCTAGGTTAAATCTTAGCCTCTCTTAGGCTGACTCAGACACTTTTTGGTAAATGATTTGTCTTAGTCACTTCCTAGTCACAGTTGCACCATACCTGGCACCCACAGTTCAAAGGAGAAAAGCTTTCTTTTCGCTCATGTGTCAGAGGTCTCAGTCCATTCATATTCAGCTGCCAAGGGCAGCGTGATGGAAGCATCTGGCAATGAACAGATGCTCACAGCATCACAAGAGGAAGGACAGAGGACTTTGGAGAGAAGCTGGGGCAAGAACAAGTCCTTCCAGGCTACGACTTTGGTAATCCACTGATCTGAACAGCCCCATCTCTTAGCAGTGCAGGAAATCAATGGTTAATCCACTGATTCAGTCACCTCCAAACACATGAGGCTTGTCATGCACTCCAGACCCGAGTCATAACACATTTGGTCTGTCATCACCTCCCTCTCTCCCTCCCTCCCTGAGAGTAATCTAATTTGGGATGTTTAGAGGCTCCCCAGAGTTTGGCTTCTAGCCCCAGCAGCACCAAGCAGGGAGTGGAGTTGATGTTGGGCCTTGGACCACTGGGCTGTGTCTGGCAGACCTGGTGCTATGTGCCACAGTGGCCTTCGGTGGTGACTGCGCTCCTCCACGCCATGCCTGCTGGGCGTAGCCTATGGAAACCAGTCCAAGGACCTCTCTACAGCCTTCCTGGCATGCACGGAGGAGCCCTGGGCCTGTCAGCCTGAACGCACCCCTGGGCCCTAGCTTATCAATGCTCCTTGGCTTCGGTGGCTTCAGTACCATTGTTTGTGGGCTTCTCTACAGGGCTCACACTCCTCCTGGCACCTCTTACAGCAAATAGGGCAAAGCCTGCACTCTGGCCTATCCTCTGATTCTCATCCCTTCCAGGGGCCAAGGTCCAAGCACGGGGGACACTGTGTCCCTCTGAGGTCACACACCTCATCTGCCTCCTACTCAGTTGCTTTCTCACTCCCTTCTTCCAGTCTACCTGTGACGTGCACAACATTCCCAGAGGAAAGGGTTCTCGTGCCATAGTGCTTTCTTCTCTATTTTGTGGCTTCATTATATAAATTCTGTGATTTGAGTCTTTCAGTCTCGGCTGGAGCTCAAACCAAAGTGATAACCTTTATCTAGCACCACCTAGCAACTGCAAATTCAAAGTATCCTGACCGTTAGAATGTTTTCTTTGCTCTGTACTTCAAAATATTTCATCTGAAGCTCACAGATGAGTTCCTACCTTTTTGCAGTCCTCCTCTTACTCCCATCCTCCAGCAGGCTGGTGCAGGCATGTTGTATCCTGGTGGCAGCAGGATTGCCAGAGTCAAAGTATACATGGATAGTTTTTCTGAATTCACATGGCTAGAGCAAAACAAAAGGCCCTCTCATGCCCAAAGACAAAAGAAGTCTCCTTCAACATCTTATAAGAGAAGCTACAAAGTCACGCGGTAAAAGTAAGTGGGTACCGGGAAAAGTGAGGGACAGTGGCCATCTTTGCAAACTACCAGATTAATGGAAGAGGAAACATGTAATAACAAAAACCAATTGGTCCATAAAATGTAATAATAAATGAACAACAAGATGAAGCAAACAGAAAAAAATAGCAGGATGGTAGATGTAAACCCAGATGTGTCTTTAATTACAGTAGACATAAATGGGATAATGCCAAAGATGTTTGCTTTGTTTAGTTCAAAATCAACAACTGTATGCTGTTTATAAGAAGCATGTTTTAATATGAAGGCAGAGCTAAGTTGCTTCTGCCATCTGAATATCTGATTGATTCATTCATTCATTTGTGGTGCTAGGGATTGAGTCAAGGGTCTCACATACACCAGACAAACACTGTCACTGAGTTAACATTGCCAGCTCTAAATACTTGAGTTTTACTCAGTCAATTGATGTCCTATAGGAAATTTGTGCATAATTAATTCCTTCACTCATTTAAGGAGATGTTTGGTGTATTCAGAGTTGTGCAACCATCACTTATTACTACAGCCAATTTTGCAATATTTTTATCACTTTGGAAAGAAACTTTATGCTCATTTAGTTCCCTTCTTATATGTCCCTAATTCCAGGCAACTGCCAACCTACATTCTCTTTCTATTGTATATATTTTCCTACTATGGGCCTTTCATATAAATCATGCAATTTGTATTCTTGTGGCTGGCTTTTTTCACTGGGCATAATATTTACAAGGCTCATGCATGTCATACTATCTTTTTATGCCAAAATAATATTCCATTGTGTAGTTACATTGCATTTTATTTCTCCATTTATTACGTGATGGATATTTGAGTTGTTTCCACCTTTGGGCTACTCTGAATGACGCTGTCAGTGACATCTATGTACATGGGTTTGTGTGGACATCCATTTTCTTTCTTTTAGATATACCCTTGGAATAAAATTTCTGGATTATATGGTAACTCCTTGTTTAGGTGTTTTGAGAAGCCACTAGAATGCTCCTAAAGGGTCTGTACCATTCACCTCTTCCACCGGCTGGGTAGGAGACTCTCATTTCTCCACAGCCTTGCCAATAATTTCATTTTTCAACACTTTGATTATGGGCATCCTCGTGGGAGTGAAGTCGCAATCTGTCATGAACCAGATGGCATCACAGTGGTGGATGATGGCCATGACCATTGTTTCGTGTGTATGTTGTACACTGAATTACTTCTGTACATAGTGCGAGATAAAGTTCGACTTAATTGCATATGGCTACCCAGGGACAACAGCCCCACTTGTTGAGGAAGCTATTTCTCCCCCAGTTAATGATCTTGGGAGCTTTATCAACAATAACTTGACTTGGGAAAGATTCTAGGGAGGCACCTAAGGAGGAAGCACCAGAAATCAGTCTCCCCATCCAGACTACACTGGCTGAATCTGCCAGATGAAATTATTTAGGAACCCCGAAGCCTGCTGAAGGCTTGCAACTTCCAGGAGAATACCTGGATGGTAAGTTGTGCATGGTAAATTCCAGTCAAGTTCAGTTGTTAATACAACAGTAGCCTTCAGTCCAGCAGCTCCCAGTCTCAGGACAGGCAGCTGTACACATGTTCCCAGGACATTTGCACAAAGCTCATGGGAGCAAGGGCGACCCTAAAGGACGCTGTCTTAGAAAAACTGAGTCTTTGCTCTGATTGCCGACTGCTGTGCCTTACCAGAGAAGCGTGGACAAAGAGATGGCAGTCATCACTGTTGCCCCAGCTTCCCTTGTCAACCACCACTCCATCTCTAGTCCAAGTTACTTCCAGAAGGGTTAAATGCAGTTGGCTTTCCCCCTTCACTTTTCTATTTTTCCCCCTTCAAGGACCCAGATATTAAAGAGTAAGACGTTTCAAAGCAACTACAAAAACAAACAAAAAAAAGCCCAGGAAATTAGAAAGCCACCAAACATGTCCAGGGGAAATAAGCCTACTGAGCTATCGGTCATATGAAATGATAACACATACAACTATGAATCGTCAATAGTACTTGGTGATACGAAGCTGTGGCATTAGTGTATGTGTTTACTATACCATACTTTTTATCAGTATTTTATAGTATACTTCTTCTACCTTAAAAACAAAAAAAAATTTGTTGCAAAGCCAGGCCACAGGAGTGATTCCAGCCACCTCCTCCTCATTGTGTCTCTTGTTTACATTATTTTCTTGTATCTGATTTAATCTAATCAGGGGTTGCTTTGTTCACACCATCCTTGACTGTCATAGATACATATATACACTACTAACCAAGGTGTGTGGTAGGCTATTATATCAGTAAACTGTCTGTTGTTGGGGTAACACACCTGACATACACAACTTGAAGGAGAAAAGATTTACCTCACAGCTTCAGAAGTATCAGTTCACAGCTGGCTGTTTAAAGGCACAAAGGCATAGTGGAGGAAAGCTGCAAGGCAGGAGGCAGAGAGGATGGGGAAGAGCCAGAAGAGAAAGGGCCGAGCGCTCTAGAAGTCTGCAAACAGTCTACCTTAAGTCTTTTACTGTCTGACTCACTTTTGTCATTACAAAACTAAAACTCCAAGACACTGAGCAAGCCAAGCAGCTTTTGTAACTTAGAAAAGGCTTAGATGCAACAGTCAGGACAGAGAAACTTTGCAGAACACCTGAGACAATCAGTAGAAACCCACACAGCCTAGAGAGTACCCAACTCCAAAAACAAAGTTTAAAAATGATTTTCAAAAAAATCAAATTGAGTTACTAATCAGCCACAATAAATATCTGTAACTTTTACAGAATGTAACAAATCCAGACATTTAACATCATAATATTCAAATTATCTAGCACTCAAACATTAGTAGACATGCAAAGAGCAGAAAGATGTGATCCAAAACCAGAATTAAATACCGTCAGTCAACAGGGTGAGTGGGAGAGATGACTGAACCAACTGGTGGTGGCCTTTTAAGTAGTATAAATATGTTGAAGAACTTAAAATCAAAATAAGTAAATGTAATTAGTCTAAAAATTGAAGATGCATAAAAATTAAATCCTGTGACTTAAAAATGTAGTATTTGAAAATGAAAGAATGACTAGACATCAGACATTGTAGAAGAAAATAAAAACAGGGAACTTGAAGACACAGCAGTAGAACCCATCCAATCAAGACACACTCCAAAAAGGGCTAAAACAAAAGAAAAACGCAGACACATACACACAAGAATGTAAACGTCAGCAAAAGACTTTGTTATGATTTAGATCTAAAATGTCACGCGAAAGCTTTATGTGTTTGAAAGGTTCTTGGGCCATGGGAGTGCTGTGCTCATAGGTGAACTGATCCCATGGGGCCAGGTTGGAGGCGGTCACCTGGGGTGTTCTGGGCCTTGGTTCTTCTCTGTTTCCTGGCTGCGTGATGGGAAGAGCTCTCCTTCACCCAGGCCCTTCCACTCTGCCCTTTCTCCTTGGAGACAGCCAGTTATCCACTGAATCATCTACAAACCACAACCCAAAATAAGCTTCTCCTCCTAGGTAAGTGGCAGCACCAAGTATTTTGTCCCTGGGACAAGGAAGGCGACTAAGACAGACTTCAGTAGATATTTCCCCAGGGAAGTAGGTGAAAAAGTGCTCAGCATCATCGACTATTACAGAAATGCAAGCCAATCCTACACCAACATCCCTCTCATACCTATTATTCTGCTGACTACTATCAAAACAACCAGGAAATGACAAGGTCTGCTAAGGATATTGAGAAGCTGGAATTCCTTTCCCTTGTAGGTAAGGTGTAGATGGGGTCACCACTGTAGAACACAGCATGGCAATTCTCCAGAACGTTCAAAAGACAGAAAAGCCACAAACTAGCAAACCACAGGCGGCAAATTATTATTTCTGACAAAGGACTTGTGTCTAGAATAAAGAGCCCTAAAAAATCATTAACAAAAAAACCAACTACCCAACTCATTTACTTACTTGCTGTCTTAGTTATTCATTATGGGACAAAATACTTGACATCCACAATTTAAGAGAAGGAAGATTTATTTAGCTCACAGTTTCACAAGGTCTCACACCGTCCACTCAAGTGCAGCTGGGCAGGGCAGCTCGCAGGGAGGCTGAAGAGCTGCTTGCTGCTCTGTCGACAGAAGCCAAACAAACCGGTCAGAGTGAAGTGAGGAGCAAGTGGACACATGGAGACTCAGGCCAGGCCGCGGCCTTCCCAGGAAGAAGCGGTAACTGTGGTATTTCTTCCTTCCTTTGCTGAGTTCAAGCGGCCAGTTGGGCCCCCAGCCTCAAAGTGGGTGCCACTCCCTCACTTCCTGGCCACTAGTCAATAACAAACACCTGAAAGTTTTGCTCTGAACACCCCCACTCAGCAGGTTGACACAGTCCCTGCAGGTCAAACCCCAAGTATCTGCCCCTTCTAGCCAGGCTCTGCCTCCCATAAGGCATGATCCAGGTTATCCCACTACATTCAAATATTATGAGTCTTTTGGAGGGGATGGGGAGGCACCAGATTCAAACCATTACAGCACTTACTCATTTTTATTTGTGGTGTTGGAGACAGAATCCAGAGCCTTTGCACTGAGCTACACCCCTAATCCTTTTAAAGTTCTTTTCATTTTGAAAATAGATCCTGCTAAGTCATTGAGTTACTCAGGCTGAGCTCACATTTGCAGTCCTCCGAGAGTATTGTGGTTACAGGTGTGTGCCATTAGGCTGGAATGCCTCACTGGTTAAAGCGCAAGCACTCAGTCAAGCTCTAAGCACCCAAGTTCGATTCCCCAGCACCACATAAGCTGGGCATGGTGGCACACACCTAGCATTCTGGCAGGCTGAGGCAGGAGGATTGCCTTGAGACCAAGGCCAGTCTGCGCTCCATAGTGAGTTCAGGACCAGCCTGGACTACAGAGTGAGATCCTGTCTCAAAAAAAAAAAAAAAAAAAAAGGTGTGTGCCATCATATCCAGTTGAAACTCTCTGATTTTTCAAATCAATCGTGTTTTATGCAAAAAATTAGAAAAAGTTGTAAGTACATAGTGTTTATCTTTAATATAACATAAGGACATTACATACCTGGAAATAAATGCGACATGTTTAAGAGCTCCATGTAGAAAACATTAAAGCATCATGGATAGAAATTAAAGAATATATAAAGTGGACAGAGCATTCCTATTTATAGTTTGAAAGTCCGTTTCTTCCCTACTGGCCAGATATCAAAATCTCACTGACAAAATGAGTCTAAAATTTAAACAGAAATATAATTTGTGAACAACTGCAAAATCACTTTTGAAGCACAAGTCAGAAAAATTTACACTTCCAGATATGGAGATTTTTATAGAGCTAAGATAAATAAGACGTAACGGTAGCAGGGCAAAGACGGACTACTAGACAAAGTGCAGAAATTGACTCACTTAAACAGACCCTTCATTTATGAGTGAAGTAGAACCCAAAACAGGGGAGGAAGAATGGTCTACTCATACCTGGTCATGGAACCGCGAGATATGCATGAGAGAATAACAAGAAATACACTTGGCCTTTCTCCATCTTATGCTACATTGAAAATGCCACTACAGGTGGCTGTAGAAAGAAGACCCATTGATTTTCTGAGAAAGAAAAACAATAAAATTTGTGAATGACAAAAATCGTAAATATCTCATGACATCAAGGAAGAAAAGATTTCATTACAAATAACTCCAAACAAGGAAAAAATAATTCATGGGAATGCTGCGTTAAAATTAAACTGTCCGTCCCCCCACTTTGAAAAGTGAGTGAGGGCTAGAAGCCCAGCTCACTAGTCCGATGGATGGGGGCCGGAGAGCAAGCTTTGCTGGGTGGGACAGGGAGCCCCCTGCTGCTTGGCCACTTTGCCTCTCCCTCCAGGAACTGGGAAGGATGTCCTCTGGGTAGGCTCCACTTCTGTGAAACCACGTACCTTCTACAGGGTCTCCTGGAATGCTCACCATGAGGAAGACAGCTGCTACGTGGGACGTTCCACCACTCTGAGACTGCCATGCTGGAAAGGCCAGGAGCAGGCTATGACTGGGTTCCCAGGCAACAGCCAGCACGACTGCCAGCGACCACGTCCACCTCAGCCAGCCTTTCCTGTAGCTGACAGCAACCAGAGACTCCCAGCCAGAGCCCCTGGCCGAGCCCTTCTCAGACATCTGAGCCTGGAAAGCACGAGGAAAGTGAAATCATTGTTGCTTCACACTATGACATTTTGGAGTAATTTGGTATATAACGATATTAAGCAGAACTGACAAAGGACTCACACCCAGATACATAGACAACTTGTAGGGCCAAAGGAATAGCTCAGTGGTTAAAGTGCTTGCCAGCCACGCATAAGGTCCTGTGTTTGGTTCCCCACAAAAAGAAAAAAAAAAAAAAGCTGAGTGTGGTGGCACACACACCTGCAGTCCTAGCACTTGGGAGGCTGAGGCAGAAGGATTGCCCTGAGTTCAAACTTCTACACATTCAATAGCGGGGTGGTGTGGGGTGAGGGTGGGGGGAGGGGGGTAACAAAAAAATAGTAGAAGAGCCAAATGCTTGAAATTCAAATGGCCATTCATGAAAATGTGCTCAGAAATAGAGGAACAGCAGGTTAGACCACTTGCCTAGCAAGCACAAAGGCCCTGAGCTCAACTCCCCAGCACCAAAGAAGTCAGGCAAGGTGGCTCGCCCTTGTAATCCCAGCACTCAGGAAGCTGAAGCAGAAGGATCGCTGTGACTTCAAGGCCAGTCTGGCCGGGCCTCATGGTGAGTTCAGGACCCACCTGGCCTATGGGGTGAGACCCTGTCTCAGAGAGAGAGAGAGAGAGAGAGAGAGAGAGAGAGAGAGAGAGAGAAAGAGAAAGAGAGAGAGAGATCATAACAAATCAACGAGAGTGTGAGTAAATTTTCGAAAGCAATAGTATTAAAATACAGCATCAGGGAAGGAACGGAGCGCTGATGACTACTGCTCTCTCACGGGCATGCAAGATGGCACATAAATAGCTTGAAAACAATAGTTGCCATTGTCTACCAAGTTGAAGACATACATACCCAGCAATCTGGGAGAGAGACAGAGTTGTACACCAGGAAACATACGGGAGTGTCCACAGTAGCAAAAGTTGGAAACCAGTAACAATTCAAACTTGCGTCCACAGTACATGGAAGAATTGTGATGCGTCCAACAGTGGAAAGCTATGCATCTATGAACACGAGCAAGGAATAGTTTATTATAGAAATGTAGCTGAATTTCATGAATCTGGATGACTGAAGCCATTCAAATAAGCTCAGGACAGAAGCAAAACGTGTATTTGGGTGATAAAATCAAAGCAGAGACATGACACAGCCAGAATAGTGAAAGCTTTCCGAGGTTAGTGAGGGGCTCGTGGTGGGAAATGGATGAGGTTTCGGGAAAGCTGGCGCTGATCCTCACTCCTCGTTGAGAACCTAAATCTGCCTTAAAATTCAGCTTGCATTACACTTTTATATCTTACACACTTTATTAGATCACATGCTCATTTTTTTATTTTAAAACTGTCTCAAAATTAAACCTAAAAAGTGGGCTGCGGATGTAGCTCGGTGCAAAGGATCTGGGATGAAAATCAATACTATTAAATAATTTCGCTTCCTTTATGATTTAGCTGCCTGGTTTCTCCAACGTTATTGAGGTTACCTTAACAATTTCCACTGCTCTGTGACCCCAGCGTCTACTATATATTGAACGCTTACTGGCCCTTGAGAGCGTTTTGGTGAGATTGTTAACATCAATCTGTTCATGACTTTTGATTTTTGGCAAGGAAGAATGGGCTGGGGAGGGCTGGGAAAGGTGTGCATGGGGTAAAGGAAAGCAGGAGAGGTTTGAACAGTCATCATCATAGGCTTTATTTTTAAGTAGGAAAATTCTAGCAGCAGAATCGAAAAGAGAAAGGAAGTCTAGGGAAGGATTTGCCAAGTCAGAAAGTCGAGTGTCACCTGATAACAGGACTTACGAATGAGCTCAGAGCAGAAGTATTTGGGAGTTCTCTAGGAGGGCAGGCCTTCGGCGGTGGGCGGGGGTCGGCTGCGCGAGGTGCCCGGCAGCTTCCAACCACACCCTAGAGGCCGGAGGTCAAAATCCGCTGGATATTTGTGAAGATTTCACATGCTGCCATTTTTAAGTTTTATATTTACTACTTTCTTGCCTAAATGTAGTATGTATGGATGGAAGCAAGTGGCAGATAAAGATGAACCGTCACCTTCTGGTCATCCTTGCCATGTCCATTAACCGCGTTCTTCGTCGTCCGGGTGGCCCTGAAGGCGCAGAAAGGAGCCGGAGCGGCGGGAAGACTGGGACCCTCGACGCCAGGCGTGCGACGCCCAGTCCTGCGCTCCCCCGGCGCCGGGCTCCGGGGCTGGTCGGGAGGGACTGAGGGAAGCGGGGCCGTGCTAGGGGGCTGGGCCCGCCCCGCCCCCGCCCCGCCCCCGCCCCCGCCCGGGGCCCCGCCCCCGCCCGGGGCCCCACCCGGAGCCCCGCCCCCGCCCGGGGCCCCGCCCCCGCCCGGGGCCCCGCCCGGGGCCCCGCCCCCGCCCCCGCCCGGCCCCGCCCGCCCGCGCCGCGCCTACTACATTCGCGGCCTGAGCCGCGGCCCCGCCAGTCGGAACCGCGCCGCAGGGCTGGAGATGCAGCCGGGCGCCGCGCTGTGCCTGCGCCTAGGGCTCTACCTCGGACTGCTGGACGGTGAGCACCGGGAGCCGGCCGCCCTCCGGACGGCGAGGCAGGCGGCCTGCGGGGGCAGCCGCGCGCCGGGCAGGTGCCGACGCCGCCCCGGCGGGGGTCGCAGCCGGGAGCTTTGGGGTGCGGACGCCGGGGGGCGCGCGGTGGGCGGGAGCCGGCGGCGGCCGAGGTGAGGGGGGGACGGGCGGGACTGCGGCCGGGCTCGGGTGGTACCTCGGACCCTGACTTGGTTGCCCCGAGGGCCGTCTTCGGGAGTCTGGCCCCGCGGGGGGCTGCATCCTCAGCCCGCGCCCTCGGTTCCCTCCTCGCCTCCCTGCCCATCTGCGCCCTTGGGTGCGGGGATCCTTCCCCGCGCCGGACCCGCCGACCCCCGCGGGGGCGCACTTCCAGCGCGGCGTGTCTGCGCTGGAGCGCGGCCGCCCGGGTCCCCCGCAGGGAGCTCAGCTAGGTGGGCCCCCTACTCCCCCAGGACGGCAGGGGCGCGGCAGCCTGGCCCAAGGCCCCCTGTCCGGTCGGAAGTGAGGCCACAGCGTGTAACGTGAGGCGAATCCTGCAGCTCCATATCCATCTCCATCCCAGGCGCTCTCCAACTCGCCGAACTTGTGGAAGGCCAGGCCCCCTAACCGAGGGGCAGGACTAGCCCGGCTGTGGTGGTAGTAAGATGGTAGGAGCGGGCTCCAGCAGGTTGAGGCGGCTGACCTGAGAAATGAGACGTGGTTGGAGGGAGGGAGATGTCAGGAGGAACCTGAGGGGTACGGAGCAGATGAGCCGGCAGGCCTGCAACGTGGTGTCTTTACAACGTGGTGTCTTTAGAAAGCCGGGCCGAGGGAGATGGTGCTTGCCTCGCGGCCCGAGGGTGGGGCACTGGGAAGCGCTAAGAGGAGAATGAAAACTGAGGTTTTGAAGGCCTCCGAAGTTGAAGACGGGCTGTGCATCTCTGAGTTCTCACAGTAAGTGCCCGGCCCGTTCCACACGGGAGAACGCTTAGACCTAGGGCAGAGGTCACTCCCGAGGTCTTTGGGCGGCTCCCAGGGAAGAACTAAGGAGTGCTGGAGTTGAATTCTGCTTTCTACTCACCATTGCACCTGCGGGAGCTGAAGGACTGAGCACAGAAGGAAAGAGGTGTGGCCCAGTGGGGAGAGAAGGGGAGGACACTTGTCAGGCTTCGGTCAGGGCCAAGTCAAAGTCAGATCTCAGCTGTTTCTTGCTCCCCTATGCCCAACCAGGACCAGGATCTTGCAGGGACACAGTATTGTGCGGTTTAGGGGCCGGGAGGGAAGGGAACCTGGGCAGACAGAGAGATAGGAAACAGCATACGTGTTCCCCACCTTGGGAAGACATCTGCAGGGGCAGCCAGAGGTAGTGTCTGCGGCTCACGAGAAGCCGAGCTGAATATCAGGAGAGGAAGTGGAGCTGGAGCCGGGGCCTGCAGGGGACGCTGGGCAGGCACCAGAGGAAGTGCTCTTCCAAGGAGACCGGAACATTATGGGATTGAGGAAAACCAGAATGCATGGAAGGTGGGAGTGAAGGGAAGTGAGGCCACCTCCTGCAGGGAGAGCTGGAGACTAGGAAGAGGAGGAGAGGGTGTGAGCGGGAAGACAGAGTCCCAAGCAGGACCCAGGTGTGGCCAGTGGAAGCTTGCTCCACCCAGCTTGCTGGGCTAACAGGTACTCTAGAGGCCCACCCTGATGGGAGACACTAGAACAGAGAGCAGCCAGCACTCAGGAATCTGGAGCAGGAAGCAGGTGAGAAGCAGAGGACCCTAAAGCTGGCCACTCAGAGACTGTAGAACCAGACCTTTGTTCTGCCTCTGCCCCTAAATCCTGACAGTGTGGACTCAGCCCCTTTTCCTTTCCCTGGGCTGTGCCTCAGATCCTCACACATAGGAGCAGGCAGGCTGGAGAACAGGGGCTCTGTGCTCTTGTGCTGCAAGGCAGGGTGTCCTGGTCCTCAGTCTGGCCCCCGGAGTATCCCCATGGAGACGGCAGGTAACAGTCCTATGAGGTTTCCTCTCATGACTTTGCCTAGACACAGGCTGCTTACCTTTCTGGACAGTGGGCAGCCAGTTCGAGAACATCCTAACAATTAGACTTCTGGGCAGCTGGATCATCCTGGCCATGGCCTGAGTCATACATGGCCATCTCAGCTCTCTGAGATCCCTTCTCCTTAGTCCTAATCATGCCAGTAGGTATGGGCAGAATGTGGGAGTTGGGTCCAAATTATGCCCTAGCCTAGCACTCTGCTGCCCACCCATCTATAATACCTGAGGTACATGAGAGCCAGGGAGCCAGTGTGGCTCATTTAGGCCCTGACACAGCTCCCACCTGGCGAAGCCCTTGGCAAGGGGTAACAAGTGGCCATTATGGTAAGCTCCCCCATGTACCGGGGAAGGAGGCTCCAACTACAAGCCGTGGCACCTGTCATGGTGGCCTTGGGTGCCAGGCTAGCACTGACACAGAAGTGACATCCGATAGCTATAGCCCAGAAATGAAGTGCTAAGGGGCTCCAGGGATATCTAACTGGTGGCCGTGGACTGCCTGAAGGGGTCTGTAGAAATCCTAGAGAGGCAGTTCTAAGCATTGACATCCAGAAACAGCAAAGTCCAGATGTAGTCTGAGGACAGTAGTGTTTGGGTGAGGCCAGAGCCTAGGATGGGGTAGTGGGGAGGGTGACGAGGCAGGAGAGTGTGACAAGAGCCGGCAGCACATCAGCAGCTGGAGCATGCTGTCCAGGTGAGGCCAGAGCCAGGGGACAGAAAGGGCATGAAACCATGACATATGCTTGTAATCGAGGTGGTAGGAAGAGTACCAGGCACCTAGCTTAAGCAAACAGGTCATGTCATGAAGTTGTTTACTAAGTGAGGATGCCAGGAGAAAGAGCCAACGTGAAGGAGGCTAGCCCCGGGGTAGAGGCATCCAATAGGACTTTCCAAGGGCCAGCAGTTTAAACAACATAAGGAAGGGAAAGTCGGAAGCATTTGAGTGTAATGAGCAGAGGGACACGGGGAACCCAAAGGTGTTAAGTGGAGTCCTAGAACAAGGGGAAGTTCCTGTCTGTGTCTCGCTTACACCCCTCCTGCTGTTTGGTGGTTTTTCTCAATAGGTCGATCTCTTTCCACCAGAGCCTCACTTGTTCTTCACAAGTTCTGAGAATACCCTGAGGATGGAGTTTGGGCAGGGGTAGAGGTCTGAGCACCCTCTCACACTCCCTAAACCAACATCTGGTGGAAAAGCAATCCCTGGTAGAGCCAGGGATTCCTGAATATTGGTCCTTTTCAGACACTGGCTTCCTCTGAGATCTCGGTTTTCCGGTCATGCCAAACAGGCAAGTGTGGGAGCAGGAAGGTGCGGCATTCATGGCTGCAGGGGACTCAGTGCAATGGCTCTGCCTCGATCCTTAGACCTCAACCACCCCACACAGCCGAGCCTGGCCCAGCACAGAGCTTGGTGGCAAATACGGGAGCCCTGCCACGTGGCAGCAAGGTCAGCAGAGGTTCATGGGAAAGGACTTCTCGGCCACAGAAGAGGACATCCTGCCTACGTTTCCCTCTTCCTGCAGCAGGACCTGGTGGCCCCGATTTAGCAGCACTGGGGGGCCACCTCTGAGCCAGCTGCACTGTCTGATAACGCAGCTTGTCCTGCCCATGGTGAACAGAGCCCTGACCCCAGGGAGGCTGGGGCAATTGCTGGGCACCGCTAGCTGCACCATGCTGCCATTCATTGGGCACTCGGCCTCTGCCAGAGTCCCCTTCCCACTCCACCCCTTATGGAGTGTTCAGGCAGTCCATGCATCGTCCAGCAGGCCCGCTCCCTACTCAGCCTCACCACCATTCCTGACTGCCAGCTTCTGCCTGATAAGTGCCTTCCTGCTGCCCAGTGAGTCCTCTCCGAACCATAGACTGAACTTTGAGTGCCCCGCCCCAAAGATAACCCCAGCATCTTGGGCCAGTAGAGCAAACCTTTCCTGCTAGCACCCAAGGACAGCCGTATAGACACCCAGCCCGTTATGTATCACCCGGGCTCAGTGCCTTGTCCTTCCCCCTGCTCCAGATGTGCCCCTGGAGAGGCTGCTCAAAATGGCAGCAGGGGGGTCTTCGTTCCCACTCTCCATGTGCCTCAGGAGCACAGAACCAGGATTTTAGATGAGCCTAGGGAACGGAGGCAAGGGTCCTTGTTAGAGTCTGGGGATTCCTGGCCACTGAACTCAGAGTCCCCTTTATTTCTACTCCTGGGATTCACTGTTGTTAGGCTATGTTCTCACCCTTAGTTCATTCGTATTGAGTGTGGCCCACACAGCTACATGTGGAGTGTCAGCCACGAGCCACACCTCGGCCCCTCCAGGGCTTCCTGCCCACCCCCACAGTGGGGCCCATATGTTCTGGCTAGCTGCGGCCCCAAGCCTTCTTGGGCCCATTTTGGAGATAAGAGATGAAGCAAAGAGGGGTATCTTGGCACATTAGTTGCTAGGGATGAGTTGGCTTCTTTCAGTGAGGAGACAGGTATCTAGTGTCTGATTCCAGATGGCATGGGAACCAGAGAGATAAAAGGGCCAGAAGTTGGCAAGTAGTTGTCCAAGTTCCCCACAAAAAGCCCTAGAGAAGCAAGCATGTGGGCTTCTAAATTTCTGCCCTTGGCAGACATTGTCACCTTGATGTCCCAACGTGCCCTAGCCACGTCACCTTTCCCCCGGGGCCGCCTTTCACCCAGGGTGCCCATCTTACTGCATGGCATCCCACTCTGACCTGCCCACACACTGTCGTGTCCTTTGTGTTCCTTGGATCCCTTTAGCCAATCCTGAGTCACGGACCCTCTAAGTCCATTATAGAAATGCCACAAAGTCAAGACAGATGAAAACATTTGACTTTGAGCAGAGAGATTGTCAAGTGTATAACAAGCAGGCCTTTACACAGAGTCCTGTGAAAGTATCAGGAGCGTGTACCCTGGGGCAGGCAACACCAGGGTGGAGACGCCAGAGAGTCCCAGGTACATGGCACACAAAAGGCGCAGTCACCAGGCAGTGGGGAAGCAGGGTTTGATTTTAGGCAGAGAGGGAATTGTGTTCTGGCAAGATCATCCATTCCTGGGAAAGGACCGTACCACAGGAGACTGAGGAGGTTATCCCAGGCAGATCTGCTGACACTGGCCAGACAGCAGTGGGTGGAGAGTGAGCGGCCAGGAGAAGAGTCAGTCCCAGAGTGTCTACAAGGCCTGTGTGCCTGAAAGTGTGAACTCGGCACTGCACTTTTCCGTGGCTCTTCTATCAGCTCCTCTGACTCTGAATGAAAAGTGCTCTGTGGGCGCTGGCAGTGGGAGAAGAGAGGCAGGTGCCTAGTGCTACTGTTCAGTCTGTCCTTGATGAATTCCTCCTGACCTGGCAAGCTCCTACTCAATCTGCAAAGCCCATTTCAGCTCTGAGAATGGACATGATGTAGTGACCAGATGGACATGGGGGTGAGTGGAGCCAACAATGCCTTGTTCCTAAGGTTAATGGGAGTAAAGGTAATTTGATCCACTAAAGGCCTTTCCACTTCATAAACTACAGAAAAGCACACAATGCTGACATCTATAAGAGTAAGTAATAGCTTTCCGTAGTCCTGTCCCCCGACGATAATCTGTTCCGAGTGGTCTGATGCTGGGCAGAATGACCTGGCATGTCTCAGTTTTGTCACCTGAACAATGGGTGGTAGTAGCACCTAGCAGAGGAGGCTCTTGTGGTTACAACAGGCCGTATTGGGATCTGGGGGTCAAAGCATGCAAACCTTTTTGATGACTACCATGAGTGCCTGTTTTCCACATCCTTGCCAACACTAGGAAGCATCTTTTCAGTCCTTGCTGACTCACCTGCTGTGTGGACAGCTGTGTGCTCTGCCACTCCAGTACTAGATGGAGTCCCGTTTTGAGGGCTGGGGTCCCCAGAGAGGCAATGCAGGGAGCAGGGCGGAGTGGCAGTGCAGAGGAGGGAAGGCATCTGCTGAGCCAGACACGGCTCTGAGGTAGCGCCCGTGACCTGGGCCTTTCTCTACGGCCTCATCGTCCCACACGGTGCTCTGTCTCTCCCAGCTTCCTAATCCTCAAGGTTGCCTGTGTCCTGGCCTTCACACACATTCCCTACCCTTTGTGCTACCTCCTGGGCCATCCCGGCTCCCATGACACTTGCTGTCCTCCGCTGGCCCTCTGATGCCTGCTGCTGTGGTGATCCAAGCCCTCAGGCAAGAGTGAAGGGTTCAGTGGATGTGAGTCTCTTAACGATGGTTAATGTGCTATCTGTTACTTGTGGTCTGTGGTTCCCAGTAATCCTGGAGATTATGTGCGTATCATATATGAGTTTAGACAGAGCTCAATACCCACAGCCATACAGCTAAAAGCACTGTGAGGCAGACAGCCAACACCAGCCTTCAAGCACACACTGGGAACAGCCTTCCCTGCCCCTGCTCTCCATCCTGCAGAGTGGGGTTGGGGGGGGGGGGTGAGGAACTCACTTTCCACCTCACCCTGGAGCTCTGGGGGCACAGGGCTGTCAACCACGCTGGAAAGGACTGTCAGGTGGAGCACTCGGCTACCTCCCAGCTGGCTATCGGCCAGGGCCTAGCCCAGAGAGGGTGCTGGGACAGGTTTCCTTGCTCTGCCCAGCCCCCAGACCAAGGCATTGCAGCTAGAGCCCCACTTTGCCAGTCTCCCTCCCCCACTCCAAAGCTTGCCTGCCTGTGGTCCAGCCAGTCTGTGTCCACTGGCCCTGTCTCCCTGAGCCCAGCTCCCTGGAACAGTGTGTGTCCCACCAGCAGGGCTACACAGAGCGCCCAGGGAAAGAGCAAAGAGGAGCCAGGCCGTGTGCCCTGCCAGAGTGTGGGGAGTCCCCAAGCCTCAGAGGATCCTGACATCTTCCTGTGCTGGCTATAATGGGTCTAGAGACCAAGCCATGGGCCAGCGAGTGACACCCCAGACCTGGGAGTCCTCAGGTGGCACAAACCCCTGTGCCTCAGGTCAGGACCAGAGAAGGGGAAGTGCTCCCAGCCTCTGCCGCTGGTGCGGCTGGGCAGGCCTCAAAGCAGGGACAGCAGGAGAGCAAAGAGGACTCAGCCGAGCCCTGGCAGGGAGTGGGCACCGCCATGTCCTCTGCAGGGGACTGCTGGCTGTGGCGGGAGCACTGCGAGGACACTGGCTGGAGGTGGGGACTACCGTGACAGGCATCACCTTGGAGGCCAGGCCGGACTCACCCACAGCCCTAGAGGGCCAGGAAGAGCCAGGCAAGAGGTCTGTGATGCCCCTCAGGGCTGAGGACTGAGCGGGAAGCCAGGAAGGCCAGTGCCCACGTGGTGATGGGAGGGAAAGGACAGTTGAGGCGGGGATGGGAGATGCTGCAGAGCCACAGCTATTGACACCTGCTGCCCCGCGCCAGCTGTCCTGTCCTCACACTCACAGCCTGGGCCCAGCCACTCCCTGTCAGCCAAGGCCTAGTGTGAGGCAGCTCACCGACAGCGCGGCAGCCCTGCCTTCAGCGCTGCTCTGCAGTGAGGACCAACACCCCTTCCAGTCATCATGGCGCAGCGCAGTCTGGGCACAATGAGGAGCTGCCTGCCTCTGCCCTCACCCCCAAATCTGCTTGGCCTATGTCCTGTACTCTCTACTGAATTCACATTTTTTTAGCAAATCCTCTTGGGGCCACCCCGGTGGGGCTTGAAGATGTGCCCATCCCAGGGACTCCCAGAGGGTGAGAGTCAGCCTCGCGTTCTTAGCCATTCTCCCTGGGTTGAGTTAGGTCATTGCAGATTCCCAAGAAAGATGCTTTTGAAAAAATGGTTTGGGTGGGTTCAAGGCTTTTGCCCTGGCCCTGAACCTGAATAGGGATTACGGCCCCAGATGGGGAGCAGGGAGGCGCCTCTGAGGCCCACAGTGTCTCCTACGTGGACTTCTCTGCCTCTGTGTGTGTCCGAGTGTATATGTCTGAGCCTTCAGGCTGAGAGGGCAGAAGAGAGAGCGCCCCGAGCCTCAGTGTGGCCGCATCGGCCCTCTGCCTTTGTTCAGTAGGCTCACTCTGCCCAGGCTACTGGTTTCCTCACATGTTTACCGGACTGCTGATCCCTCCCTCCTGCTCAGGCTGTTATGAGACCAAAAGAGGCAGGGAAGCCATGCCGCTGCCTAACTTGTGGCCAGCCCCTGCTCCACCACAGGATCCCCCACCCTGCCTGCCCTGGAGAGCGGCTCAGGTCCTGCCCGAGGAAAGCCACAGAGCCTTGGGTGCTGCTCCCGCCGTTCGCCGCTCCTGTGGCTGACGCCAGCGTCCCCACAGCCCAGGCCTGGAGGGTGTCCCGGGGCTGCTGACACAGAAGAGGAGGTGTGCACTCTGGCCTCCATGACCTCTGCTGAAGGGCAGTGCAGGCTGCGGGCCCGGGGGATGGGGGCTGCTGCCTGGGGAAGGAAGCCGCCAGTTCCCTCCCTGGTCAGGAACAGGAAGGCAGGGGGAGCGCAGCAGCGGCCAGGATGACAGCGCTTCCTGTTGCTAGGGAAGGGAAGGATGGGGAGACAGACAACAGCCAGGCAGGAAGGATGCGCCTGCCTTCTTCAGGACTGCAGGTGGGGGCTGGGCCGCCAATCCCCAGGTCCCAGGCACTGTGTCAGGATCACACAACCTTTACGCTCATACAACCTTCAAGTAGCCAGTCCTTTGAAGGTGGGAGCGTCTTCTTCAGAGGGATGGAGTCATTGTTCCAACCAGGGGAAGACCTCAGAGGCCTCTCGAGCCATCCGCCCATCCAACCCCCCACCCACCAGTCTGCTTACCCATCCATCCTCCGCCGGTCTGTCTGTCCATTTGTCCCTCCATCCATCCAGGTGCTCAGCGAGTATGTATTGAACCTGTATACTGTGCCAGGTGTTGGTCTGGGCATCAGGTGGGGTAGAAAAGAGAAATGTCTCCACCCTCACTCCACTAAAACTTGCTGCCAGTAGACAATGGAGGTGAACATACGATAAACAAGCAAATAACAAAACAACTACAAATTATGTATGACCAGTAGCGTAAAGGAAACGGCCGTGAAATTGAGATAAAACCTAAAGAAGGAAAGTGAGTTTTATAACGGTTAGGAGGTCATCGCTGAGCCCTGAAAATGAGAAGCCAGCTGTGCAGGATATTGGAAAAAAGGTAACATAACTTGTGTGCAAAGGCCCTGGGGCAGGAAGGTGCATAGCGTGTTGCTCAGCAGTGTGGTGGCCGGAGGAAATGAACATGTGGTGAAAGCAGACTGTGCAGGTGTGGCGGGCGAGCTGGGCAAAGGCCAGGCCTCCGTCAGGAGTTTGGGCTTTCCTGAAAGTGCAGTGGGAAATTACAGACAGAATTTAATCATGCATGTGCTATGGCTTCTTTGTGTATTAAAACTATCACTAACAACTGCATCAAAGAGGAAAAAAGACAGATGAGTGCAGGCCAGCAGGGTGCGGGTCGCACCTGGTGAGCCAGAAAGGGACGGGAAGAGAGGCAGCCCCCTCAGCTGCCGTGTGGGGAAATGGGAGCTCCCAGGGCAAGGGCCTCTGTCAAGAGAAGAACTGTAAGTCTGGAGTTAGCATCAGCGACACAAAACTTGGGACTCTGGATTTGGCCAAGCCCCCAGGGCAGCTGGAGACCTCAGGCTGAGTTGAGAGACATGATCTGGAGTGGAAATTTGAGTTTTTAGGACCATGTGGACCTTTAGGAGGGTCAGCAGTCGGGAGGAGCCAATGAGCAGCAGGCGTTCGTGCTGCGCAGGTGGGAGAGTGAGGAGCCAGCAAGAGAAGACGCTCCGTTCTCTGCCCCTAGGTGTCCGCTGGGTCTGTGGCAAGGGTTTGTCCTGGGCTTGGTCAACAGCGCTATGAAGGAAGGCACCCCTGCAGATGTGGGGGAGGGGGCCGCGAGCAGAGTGTTCCCTACAGAGGGAAGTAGGCAAGGGGACGGTGGCCAGGAGGCACTGGAGACCACAGAATGGCTTTGTTTTGTAGATGGAAGGTGATTCCACGAAGAAGAATGATGATCAGAAGAGAAAGGGGGGATTCTCCATGAGAATCAGGGATAGCAGAGGGCAGGAGGAGAGTTGGATTCGGGGAGCAGGAATGCCCGAGGGATTCTTAGGGCTTGGGAAAGGAACCGGGAGGCTTTTCCAGCTGACACTCTTGTTTGCTAGTGCTGAGAGGGGATGCCTGCTGACACCAGGGCCTTGGCCTGGCTCCTTGGGGACATGATGACATTGTAGGGCTGGACGGGGAGTGAGAGGCAAGGGGATAGATTCAAGGGACAGGAGGGGATCCATTGGTGGGGAGGAAGCCATGGGAACTTCTGATGAGGCAGAGAATTTAGCAGGGATGCAACAGCGGCCTTGGGGACCACAGAGGGGCTAGGGGAACAGAACAGCAGGTACATGGTGATGGCGCAGTTTCTAGTGATGACTGTGTCCACCATGTGTCCCTGGGGGCTGTCAGTTGAGGAGAGGAGGGTCCCAAAGGCTGGTGAGTCACCTGTGGGGACGTTGGGGTCATGGAGCATGGCAGGAGTTGGGGTGGGGTAGAAGGGGCAGGGAGCTGAGAGCCATGGTCCACAGAGAGTTAAGGGCAAGTGACCTGGGAGAAGTTGAGGACAGCTTTAGCGGGGAGAGGTTGGTGCCATCAAAAGTATGAACCTCGGGGGCACCAGGGGAGGCTGCTAGAGAAGGGGCTGGGGAGGTAGCTGCAAGGAGTTTCCCATCAGGCCGTGGGAGGGGAGAGCAGGAACTGCACCTGTGACAAGTGGTGTCCTCATATATCAGCAAGGTGATGGACTTGTTTAGCACAGTAATGCGGGGCTATCTTTGGTGGCACGGTACCACCGGGAGGGGGCACCTGTAAGCTCTCTTCTCACCCACCCACCCACCCCTCCTGCCGCCCGCCCCCCTCTGCCTCCTACCCATCTGTCCTCTTCCAGCCCTCCCCTACCCATCAGTGTTGTGATCATTTGATGCCCTGTCCTTTATCTCTGCCTTTTCCATCCAGCATTCGGCTAACTGTTCCTTCATCTGTCCCCTGAGGGTCGCACACCTCTGCTTGGGACTGAGGAGGAGGATGCTGAGCTAGTGTTTGAGTTGGAGCCCACGAGGACTGAGGACGACGGGGTAGAGCTGTCCGCAGGATGATTGCCCCATGAGGGGAGGGGAGACAGGTGAACTAGACCTTCTGAAAAAGGGATCGCTGTAGTGGGGAAAGAAGTGAGAATGCCCAAGGTGAAGAAATGACGAGCAGAGCAAAGGCCTGGCGGTGTGGGAATGCCCGGCTGCTCACCAGAGGAAGGCGGGAGGCCCCGTGTCTGCCGGGAGCTGAAGAGAAAGGGCGCAGCCAGGAGGTAGTGGCCGTGTTAGGATTGGGGGGAAACCAGGAAGGGAAGTTTGCCTGACGATTGCTACAGCTCTGCAGCTGGCAGTTGCCACACACAGCTGTGTCCTTTGGGGAAGGAGAACCCTGGCTTCCAGGGACGCCAGCGTGGTTGTTCCAACCTCGGGCGAGGCAGGTGGGTGCTGGCACTACAGCTCCTGCAACACACAGGCCTCAGGCCCAGCCTAGCTGGGCCCACTAGGCGAGGGGAAGGACACAGTTTTTCTACCATGCAGGTCCAGACCCTTTCTTGTCATCTGCTCCTCTGTGCTCAGAGGACATTCTCCTGTCCACTCAAGTGCCCACACTGTGTGCTTTGCTTGACCTAAGTCACTTTCACTGCCTGTGAACATCTCCACCCAAAGGTGCCCTCTTGGAGACCCTCCTGGTTCCTCCTGTCTCTGGGGACTTCTGATGTGTGTGGTGGGCCTAGCAGGGGAAGTAGGGAGATTGAGAGCCCAGGGCCCTCTCCCATCTCAGTACAGGGACGTAGCTCGAGAGTGAGGAGGTGGCGCTGGAGCTCTGGAGAAGGAAAAAGGATTTTTGCAGTGGTGCCAGCAGCCAGCCACATGAGGGCTTTCTTAGGGCAGCAGCCCAATCTAATGGAGGGCCTCGGTTTCCCCATGTGCGTGGGTTTTTCAGCTCTTGCCCATGGTGCAGTTGTGCCTTGAAGGGTCTGGCATGAGAGAGGGAGAGATGGAAGAGGGCGAGGCCAGGAGGTGCCGATCGGTGGCTGTGCCATCCACGGGACACTGGATGCCACCTTGGTATGTGGAGTGTGCTGTCTGGTGCCACTTACTTTGGCAGTTTGATGGTCCCTAGCTTCTACCCCACTCCAGAAGCCCCAGGTCTGCCTCAGGGCCTCAGGAAGTGGCTGTGAAGGAAAGCCTGTGGGACTCAGAGGGGTTGGGGGGGGTGGGCAGGATGGCAGCCCATGCTCCTCCCCGGAGGACAGGGACTTGTGGGGAGGGACAGGACACAGCCCTGGGCCTCCAGCCACATCGTCGTCCCTTCCTGTTGTCTCAGGATGGCAGGATGCATCTGCAAGTTCTAGGCCAGACCTCCTCCAGGGCCTGGTCCCACCCTCAGCGGGACCCCCACAGACATATAAGTGCATGTCCATGAAAGCACATCAGACACACAAACATGCATGCTTACATGCACAACGTGTGCTACCCAGAGGCACACAGCTGTACACCTCCACAGAGGCAGGAGATGCACACATGCAGAACACCCACACCTGCCAGTACACACATGCAGATACACATGCATGCACGCACTTGCCATCCAGCTGGGAGGAACTGGGAGGGCAGCAGGGACAGCCGGGGCACTGCAGGAAAGGGGGCCTGGCCCAGGCTACCTGGAGTCACCCAAGTGTTCAGGCCAGGAAAGCAAGCTGGTCTGTGAGTCTGAGGCAGAGCCCTGGGAATGGAACTTAGGGTGAGGGCGGGCGGCTGGTGTGTTAGGCAGCTTCCCTGCCACTGGGACAAAATGACCAACTTTCCCAACTTAAAGGAGGCTCCCATTTCGGTGGAGTCAGTCCGTGGTTGGCCAGCTCCGAGGCAGAATCCGCAGGGGAGAAGGGCGTGGCGAAAGGGTAATGCTCACTCGGGTCATGGCAGCCAGGAAGCGGAGAGAAAAGGGAGTTGCTGGGGACATGAAGGCACCCTTCAGGTCACACCCCAGGGACCCACCTTCTCCAGCCGGGCCCCCTCCCGACAGCACACTGAGCTATGCTCTCTGAACCCATGGATGAGTATAGTACCCCATGATGCAGTCACCTTCCAAAAACAAGAGACCTTAGAAGGATGCTTTAGACCTAAACCGTAACACCTGGTCAGGGAGGGGCTGGAGGAGGCTGGGGCAGCCAGGCAGGGCCTGTGCCGGTGCAGCCAAAGCAGGGCCAAGACGTGCGACCATGGGGGGTGAGAACACAGGCAGAAAGTGGTCAGGGAGCCTGTGTGCTTGAGCAGGGTCTGGGAGGTACAGAGCTCCCTGCGGAGCAGTGGACAGTAGATTCTGCGTGCGTGGGTGGCTTCAGGCAGAGCCGCCCCCTCCCCAGTGTAGGATGAGGCCCACCGCCTCCTTTTCTCCTTCATGCTGTACGCCCAGTTCTTGGGGGCCAGAGTTCGCGGTTCAGTCCGAGCTGTAGTCAGGACTCACTTATAGGCTGGGCTCAGTCTGAAGGAAGGGCAGAAGGCATGACAAAGGGCAGAGGTCAGTCTGAGTGGAGTTCTCTATCTTCCTGGGGCTGTGGGGCTGGGCTCCTCCGCGTGTGCACCTGGGGAGACCAGGATGTGCTGACAGAGCCACCAGGCTGCCCTTGCCCTGGACAGGGGTCCCGGAGGTCCAACCGTGCCTGATGGACACCACTCTGTGAAGGCATGACCCAGGGACACGCTGACCCTGTCTCCCACCCCAGGACTGGTGAGTGGCTACTCCATGACCCCCCCAACCCTGAACATCACAGAAGAGGTGCACATCATTGACGCCAGTGACAGCCTGTCCATCTCCTGCAGGTATGGACCCCCCCCCCCCAACCTGGCAGCCCAAGGAGGCTACAAAAGGCTGGATTGGGAGGCGATGGCTGAGGACCTAGAAAGCACTCCCCCCCAGTGCAGAGAGGCACAAGCACCCCGCCCTCACACAGCTCTCCCACGCCCCCCATTAGGTCATCTGCTCCCACCCTCACCCATTCGGCTTTAGGGCCACGGCCGGCCTGAGCCTCACACACCAGGAACCAAGTAGAGGGCCTGGGAAAGGGGCTGTGAGGACACTCAGCAAGGGCCTGCCCCTGGGCTGGGTCCACTCTTTGTGCCAATATTCTAGCCTGTCACGTATAAGAAGTAAGGGGCAAGGCTCTTGGTCCTTACAGGAAGTTCCTCAGGGCCTGCCTGCCCCCTTAGGCTGCGTCTGAGAGAGAGAGGCCCTCCTGAGTGCTCTGTCTTCTACCAGGGGGCAGCATCCTCTTGAGTGGGCCTGGCCAGGGGCTCAGGAGGCACCAACCACTGGGGAGAAGGACGGTGACGACACGGGAATCGTGCGTGACTGTGAGGGCACGGACACAAGGCCCTACTGCAAGGTGCTGTTGCTCACTGAGGCCCACGCTAACAATACGGGCAGCTACTGCTGCTACTACAAGTACATCAAGGCCCGCATTGAGGGTACCACCGCTGTCAGCACCTACGTGTTTGTGAGAGGTGAGGCCGCAGGCCACAAGTAGGGGTGGGCGTGGGCTAGGGGCACATGGGGAGACCAGGATGTGCTGCTCTGCCACCAGCCTGTGGACCTCAGGCTGGCTGGGGAGAAGGGACCTTACCCTGCTCCAGATGGCAGCACACAGCTGAAAAAGCACTGTCCAGGCCCGTGGGGCTGCCCAGCTGCTCCCCAGCCAGAGAGCCCTGAGACCCTGCTTTCCGCAACTCCCATTTCCTCTCCTCAGACTTTAAGCAGCCGTTCATCAACAAACCTGACACTCTCCTGGTCAACAGGAAAGACTCCATGTGGGTGCCCTGTCTGGTGTCCATCCCTGGCCTCAATGTCACACTGCGCTCGGTACAGTTCCCATCCTCATGTCCCACCCTGCTGACCGCCCCCCCCCCCCCCCCCCCCCCCCCCCCCCCCCCCCCCCCCCGGAAAGGCAGCTTCTGGTCTGGCCAGGAGGAAAGGGGCAACCAGGTACCAACAGTCACTGTATCCCTTCAGCAAAGTGCAGTGCTGCAGCCAGATGGGCAGGACGTGGTGTGGGATGATCGCCGAGGCATGCGGGTGCCCACGCCCTTGCTGCACGATGCCCTGTACCTGCAATGCGAAACTACCTGGGGAGGCCAGGACTTCATCTCCAACCCCTTCCTTGTGCACATTACAGGTAGGCGCTGCCCTGGTTCCCCATATAGTCACACTCCCTGCGCCCTAGCTCCTCGCCCTGTCGCTGCTCCCTGTGTCCCCTGAGTCCTCTGAGCCCTTACCACCCCTTATGTCCCCAGGAGGAACAGGCGGACTCCCTATTCCCAGTAACAGGTCTGCTAGTGTTAACAGTTGTCCTAGTGGGTGTCCTGTGGGTGTCCTGTGCTCTACACTCTGTGTGTGGTAGATGTCCCTATGCATTTATCCTTTCAGGGCTGCAGGAGTAACTGTGTGTGTTTCACTAGGCAATGAGCTCTATGACATCCAGCTATTCCCCAAGAAATCTTTGGAGCTTCTGGTTGGGGAGAAGCTGGTCCTGAACTGCACCGTGTGGGTGGAGTTCAACTCAGGTGTCACTTTCAACTGGGACTATCCAGGGAAGCAGGTGAGGTTGGCAGCCCTGCCAGAGTACCTTTCTCCTACCAGGGCTATTCTGTCCCCAGGAGTCCCCATCATGCCTGTGCTCAGCACACCCTGGACCTCTGTGTCCAGGAAGGCAGACCCAGCCAGCTCCAAGAACCTCAGTGTGAAGGGGAGGTTTTCCACCCCACAGAAGACTGGATATCAGTCTCCAGAGCCCCGGCGGGCTGGGCAGGGTGTGTGCCTGTAGTGGGTCAGATCTACCAGGCCGTCTGCTGACCCAGGGCTTCCCTGGGTGTGGCAGGCAGAGCGGGGTAAGTGGGTCCCCGAGCGGCGTTCCCAGCAGACGCACACAGAGCTCTCCAGCATTCTGACCATCGACAACGTCAGCCAACATGATCTGGGCCCCTACGCGTGTGAGGCCGACAACGGCATCCAGAGGTTCCGGGACAGCACTGAGGTCATTGTGCATGGTATGGCCCAGGGGCAGCGTCCCTGTGCCCAGCACGACCCAGATGGGCCTGGCACCATCAAGCCTGGGGATACACGGGCCCTAGTCAGTGTGGGTCTGAGGTCATGGTACCCCTGCACAGCCACGTTATCCAGCCAGAGGGAAGAGGGTAGCACAAGGGGACACCCTGCCTAGTTCCCTCCCCTGGACAGGTGGGGATCCTGGCCAGGGATGGGCCAACTTACTGAGTGACGCTGTTGCCTCCTGCCTATCAGAAAAGCCTTTCATCAGTGTGGACTGGCTCAAAGGACCCATCGTGGAAGCCACAGCAGGTGATGAGCTGGTGAAGCTGCCTGTGAAGCTGGCTGCATATCCCCCGCCCGAATTCCAATGGTAATGGCTCTGCGGCCTCCCCGCTGCCCTGCCAGGCCCAGACCCGGTGGGCCAGGGGACAACAAGGGTATGACAACTTGTCAACCAGAGCTTTAGCCTGAAACCCAGATGGGGACCCTTCTAAAGTTATCTCCTAAGGAGCTTACACATAATTCAGAAAGAAGGTGGGCGTAGGTGGCTGCCAAACCATAAAAGGCTTGACTGGTGGCTTGCTGGTATGTGGGGTGTGGTGGTCACCATGTAGGGCTGCATCTGCTCATTTCCTACACAACTGCAAGACCCTGCCGGCTGCCCAGGAGCACACTGCAACACCCCCCCCCCCCCCCCCCCCCCCCCCCCCCCCGCCTCACACACACACACAAACACACACACACACACGCTCCATCAGCCCTTAGAGCAGTCTGTGTGGCTCAGCCATGGCGGGCTGTGCTGGCTGAGCTCCCACTGTGCCGTGAGGAGACAGGCCAGAAGGGACGAGGCATATTTGTACCTGAGTGCCAAGCCTCCTAGAAGACTCTCACGCCATGTCCTACCCACACAGGCAGAGAAGCCATGCCCTTCTCCACCTGGGGCACTGCTCACCAGCAGGACAGCCTTTTCAGGGTTCTCAGTCTCTCCCAGAACTGGCTGATAGCAGGCTTCTCCTGAGAGGGCCTGTAATAACTCAACACTGGGCCTAGAGTGATTGTCCTCTGCGGCAGCAGTCTTTGGGGTTCACCTGAGGCAGTTCAAGGGCCTTCAGAGCAGCACTCTCAGAGCAGTGATGCAGCTTCTGCAGATGCCAGTGCTCTGCCCCATGCTCTCCAAGGACTGAGCCTTTTTGGGGGGTGGGGGAGGCATGCGGGATGCCCTGTACCTGCAATGTGAGACTACCTGGGAAGGCCAGGACTTCTTCTCCAACCCCTTCCTTGTGCACATTACAGGTAGGCGCTGCCCTGGTTCCCCATATAGTCACACTCCCTTTGCCCCTAGCTCCTCGCCCTGTCACTGCTCTCCGTGCCCTTCCGTGCTCACCCTGTCACCCTTCCCCGTACCCCTGACTCCTCACTTTGTCACCACTCACTGTGTCCCTTGGGTCCTCACCCAGTCACCCAGTCACCCGCATGCTGCTGCCTGCTGGTGGGGGGACCTGGATGCATACTGGTCCAGCCTGATCCCTGGGCAGCTGGTGGCTTTTCAGCACAGCTTTTTCCACTGGAACATTCCTACCACATCTGGCTCCTTTCTTGCCATTTGGGCATCATCTGCTTCCGAAATGCTCAACTGCCCACAGACCCTCAGGTGCCCGCTCCTCGCGTGGCTCCATCGTGTGATGACTGGACATAGGTAGGCTGGTCCTTGGCTCCTAAGGCACCTGCCCACAGTGTGCTCAGCGAAGTGCAGGCTTCTGCCCAAACGATTTGCCTTCCCAGCCCGCACAACATCATGACTCCCTATTGGCACATCCAGCTCCCAGATGTGCCTGCTGAGCGAGGGTGTCTGCAGGCAGTCTGGAGCTGGGCAAGACGCTGCCCAAGGACAGTCCAGCTCAGGCCTGGGGAGGAGCCAGTTGGGGGCGGGCCTCCAGTCTCTGTGCTGCATCAGCAGGTACCTGATGCCGCCCTGCCTGTGGGGTTGAGGGCAGTGAAGAGATGGGCCCTGTCCTGGAGGGGGTTCACAGCCCAGGGGAGGGTCGCAGTGTGTGGAGGAGCAGGAGCAAAGGTAGGGAAGACTGGGCTGGGTGCCATGTTACAAGGATGGGAGAGAAAAGTTTCTCTGATGAGCTGAATGCACAACCCCAGTGGAGGAAGGAGGGGACCCTGCAGATTGGCCTCTTCAGGAAGGAGCATCACGGCAAGGGCAGCAGCAAATGCAAAGGTCCTGGGGAGGCCACATATAGGGCTTGTGAAAAAGTAGAGTTGGGGGTCCAACCACCAGGCAGGGGCTGCCCTGCATGGAAGGAGCCACTCTGTGCTCCCTGGAACTGCAGCCTCACTCCCTCACACAGCCTGTGGAGAACAGGGACAGCCCATTGTTGGCAGTAGTTGGACCCCAGTGAAAAACTCTAGCTGGTGTTGAGGACCCAAGTGGGAGACACTCGGGAGGAAAGCGGACGTCCTGGGCTGGTGTGACAAGTATAGGCTGCAGAGGTGGCTCTCCAAGCCGAGCACAGTCTCACTGCCCCGGGAGAGGCCTCAGAGGCTAGGAGTGAGACTGGAGCAACTGCCGCAGGCCTCAGGGACATTCCTGAGCCAGCCACCTGACAGGCTTGTGACATCTGGAGATGGGGCCCAGAGATCGTCTCCAGAGCCTTGGGCCATCTGCTTCCCAGGCCACAGCAAGCCATCCCTGCCCACTACAGACCCTCCTGCTGGCCTGTCGAGGCAGCCCCCTGGCCTTCTGCTCCCAGCAGCACACATCTATGTCCCACATGTGCGTGGGTGAATTCGACCAACCAGAGGCAGAAAGTGTTGAAAACAATTGTGTTTATGTTGAGTTTGTACCATGTTTATGCTTGTCCTTACCTCTAACCACGTAAGAGGAACAGTGGTTTCTGTTGGGTGTACATTGCATTAGGCACTGTCATGTTGGGATGGTCTGCAGTATATGGAAGAGTGACACAGGTCATGTGCCAGTGGTGCACCATCCTGTAGAAGGGACTTACACAGCCAAGGATGTTATTTCCCAAGGGGGTCTTAGAGCCATGCCAGTTGGAGGGGCTGACATGCCAGCATAGGGCTGGAGTTGAGATCGCACAGCCCAGAACTCTCTTCTCGGGCCAGGTACAAGGACAGAAAGGCAGTGACTGGGCGCCATAGTCCACATGCCCTGGTGCTTAAAGAGGTGACGGAGGCCAGCGCAGGTGTCTACACCCTTGCCTTGTGGAACTCCGCAGCCGGCTTGAAGCGCAACATCAGCCTGGAGTTGGTGGTGAACGGTACAGGTGGAGGGAAGGGGAACAGGCGGGCAGGCAGGTGTTGGCCACAGGGGCCAGCTGACCACTCTCCCTGTGCTCTCAGTGCCCCCCCACATCCACGAGAAGGAAGCTTCTTCCCCCAGCACCTACTCCCGCCACAGCCGCCAGGCCCTCACCTGCACAGCCTATGGGGTGCCCCCACCTCTCACCGTCCAGTGGCACTGGCGGCCCTGGACACCCTGCAAGACGTTTGCTCAGCGCAGTCTGTGAGTGTGGCACTAACCTCCTCTGTTTCCCAGCCCTGATCCCAACCTCAGCCCTGGTGAACTCAACTCTCAGCTACTCTGTCTGCCCAGGCCTCACCTGGCCTCTCCTGGGACACCTGTTTGAAACTCAAGCCTTACCTTTGCTTTGTTGCCTACAGTCATTGGAGATCTTATTCATACAGTCCAGCCCAGCCAGCATCATGAAAGCATTTCCCCTACATTTTCTCAGAGTAGTTTTGTAGTGTCAGGCCCTATGCTGAAGTCTAACATGTTTGGAGTTGATTTTTATATGTGGGGAGAGAGGGGTCTAGGTTTTTATTCTTCTCCCTGTAGATACACATTTTCTCTCACCACCATGATTCAAAGGAACTGTCCTTTCCCTGGTGTGTGTCCTGAGCTGTGTCCCAGGGGAGAAGCCCCATCTGCCTGGCTCTTTCAGGCCTGAGAGCCTTAGTGGGGGACATGACCCTGAATCCTTCATCTGCCCTGTCCTTCCTGGTCTGTCGTAGCCGACGCCGGCAGCGAGACGGCATGCCACAGTGCGGGGACTGGAAGGAGGTGACTACTCAGGACCCTGTGAATCCTATCGAGAGCCTAGAGACCTGGACTGAGTTCGTGGAGGGGAAGAACAAGGTACAGGCCAGCCGTGCCACTGAGTGGCCGAGGCAGAGGGAGGCTGCCTCCCACCTTGGGGACAGTGGCTGGGTGCTGGGCGACCTTTCTGCAGGTCTTGGGGCCCTGCTTCTCTGCACGTGGGTAGGGTCAGGCCTCCTGCAGGTCCCCAGACGTGGAAGCTACACTCGGAGGCTCCCTGGTCTGGCCTGGATCCTGCCACCCACACAACCTAGGCTGGCAGGGGATGAGCCCCACCAGGATTCCTCAGCAGGCTGAAGGCTGGGGAGCAGCTGAACCAGCCTGAGGGCAATGCTGAGAAGAGGCCAAGAGGGGGATGGGGGCTGAACAAAGGCATCCACTTCCTATGGTCACTTCCTGTTTTCCTACACACCTCCAGAGCCTCTTCCTGTTCCAGCCTGGCCAGGAAGTGCCCGGCTTAGCGTGGGGGTGGGGGTCTTTGGATGGTGGGCAGGGCCTGTGGCCCTCTCTCCTCCCCAGTCCTTGAGCTTTCCACTCTCTGAGGTCAGGATCTTTCCGGATGCCTGAGAATCCCCTTCTCTGGAGACATCCCTATGGCCAATGTGGGCACATCACAAAGATATCACATAGTGACCAGCGCTAACCTTAGGCCAGAGTCTGGTCCCAGTTTGAAAGTGGCTGGCCCCTTGATGTGCCCAGACTCTGTTTTATCCCTAGCTTGAATTGCCCAGCTGCCAAGCTGTCTTCTGACCCCTCAACATGATTACAGGCAGAGTCCAGTTCCAGATTTCTCCCTGCTCTCTGATCCTGACCATAGCTTAGCTGTCCATATACTGCCGCTTGGTTTTTCTGGAAAGCCACTCCTTGTTGCTGTCACCGTTCTTGGCTCTGTCTCTGAGCTGTCGCCATTGCCAGCCCAAAGCCTCAGTTTCCCCCATTACGGGTGGGCTAGGGCCTTCATGCAGAAAGGGAGGCTCCAGGTCCCAGGAAGATGGTGGATCTAGTGGCTGTGTTCCGTGCAGACGGTGAGCAAGCTGGTGATCCAGGACGCCAATGTGTCTGCCATGTACAAGTGTGTGGTCTTCAACAAAGTGGGCCAGGATGAGCGGCTCATCTACTTCTATGTGACCAGTGAGTGACAAGACCTCACCCTTGGGAGGATCCCCCTCCTGGGAAGGCTTCAGTGCAGGTTCAGAGCTGGGCTTGGGCTCTCTGAGTTTCTGCCAACATGGCTAACCAGGCTTGAGTGGAAGATACGCTTATGGATGGGTACAGGTCCACTGGGATGGTACTCTCTGCCTCAGCCCTTGAGAGGTGCCCAGGGAGCCCCTCCTGCCCTCTTCAGGTCTGCTGCCTAACTCTGCCTTCCTCCCACCTGTGTTTGGCCCTGAAGAAAAAGAGGGTCCATAGTTACTCAGATTTTCAGTTGTACTGGTGGCCTCACGGGGAGCTAAGAAGCCCAGTAATGGCCACTCGCTCAGGCCCAGGGCTGTAGATGAGGCACCTCCAGAGAGATGGAAACAGGAGGCAGGGAGGAGCCCATAAAGCCTAACAGAAAGAGGAGAGATGGCACTGGCAGACGCTAACGACATTGTTTCAAGGAGAAAAGAAGGGTAGACTATGGTCAGGAATAAGAGAGTGAGGACGCAGGGTTCTGCTGAGTCTGGTGAAAAACTCATGGTGCAGGTTTGAGGATGGAGGAGGGAGGCAAGAGGAGATGGGGGATGGGGAAGATGTATGAAATACGGCTCCATGGCTTCAAGGAGTGTGGGGCAAAAAAATGGACTCTTGGCCTGATCACCCTGCATTCAAAAGCCAGTAGGGAAGGGCAAGCCAGCGCGAGGTTGGTGGGTAGGCGGCCAAGCCCAGGGCAGTTCTCACAGGGGTTCCCCCCACCCCCCAGCCATCCCTGATGGCTTCAGCATCGAGTCTGAGCCCTCCGAGGAGCCACTGGAGGGCCAGTCTGTGCGCCTCAGCTGCAAAGCAGATAACTACACCTACGAGCATCTACGCTGGTACCGCCTCAACCTGTCCACGCTTCATGACGCACACGGGAACCCGCTGCTGCTTGACTGCAAGAACGTGCACCTGTTTGCCACGCCCCTGGCCGCCAGCCTGGAGGAGGTGCCCCCTGGAGCCCGGCACGCCACCCTCAGCCTGAGCATCCCCCGAGTGGCACCGGAGCACGAGGGCGACTACGTTTGCGAGGTGCAGGACCGGCGCAGCCAGGACAAGCACTGCCACAAGAAGTACCTGTCAGTGCAGGGTGAGGTGGGCCGGGCCGGAAGGGCCGGCAGGGCCGGCAGGATGGGGGCCACCTCTTCAGGCCGGCTTCAGCACAGACCACCCACGGTGTCACCGACCCATGCCTGGGCCTGACGGACCCAGCGCCCACAGCTACCCCGCCACGCAGTGCACAGTCCTTCCTCACAGCTCAATGCCCACGTCTCACCCTCGCTCTCCCTTTCCCCCGCCACAGCCCTGGAAGCCCCCCGGCTCAAGCAGAACCTGACCAACCTCCTGGTGAATGTGAGCGACTCCCTGGAGATGCTGTGCCCTGTGGCAGGCACGCACGTGCCCAGCATCGTGTGGTACAAGGATGAGAGGCCGCTGGAGGAAGAGTCCGGTAGGCGAGGTGGCCCCTGGTGGGCGGGACTGAGGCAAGTGCCCCAGAAGGACAAGGACAGAGTTGCCTGATCTCCCGCCCACCGCCGCAGGGATTGACCTGGCGGACTCCAACCAGAAGCTGAGCATCCAGCGCGTGCGCGAGGAGGACGCTGGCCACTACCTGTGCAGCGTGTGCAACGCCAAGGGCTGCGTCAACTCCTCAGCCAGCGTGGAGGTGGAAGGTCAGGCCCTCCTTGAGCCACTAACTGGCGCTTTCCAGTGGCCACCCCATGCATCCCATGCCTGCCACCAGGGGTGCCACTCACTCCCTTCACTTTCTGTCCCTCAGGCTCCGAGGACAAAGGCAACATGGAGATCGTGGTTCTCGTGGGCACCGGAGTCATTGCTGTCTTCTTCTGGGTCCTCCTTCTCCTCATCTTCTGTAACATGCGAAGGGTACGCGCACCTCTCAGCTCCTACAGGGCCTCTTTGGTACATCTCACATTGTTCCCAGGGTGGCCAGCCTTACAATAACCAGCCAGGCCTCTGCTGCAGGCCGGTAACCCTAGCACTCTAGGAGGCTGGGACAGGAG
Organism: Ctenodactylus gundi; assembly: GCA_004027205.1. Taxonomy (NCBI): domain Eukaryota; kingdom Metazoa; phylum Chordata; class Mammalia; order Rodentia; family Ctenodactylidae; genus Ctenodactylus; species Ctenodactylus gundi. Next base: position 181,316 of record PVKB01001950.1, read on the forward strand.
AATCGCCAAGTCCACAGTTGTACTGGGAAACAGCAGTTCAGCAAGACCATGTCAGTCACAAAATCAAAAACCAAAGGAACTATGAATGTAGCTTAATGCAAAGGCCCTGGGCTCAATTCCCGGAGTCCCCAGTACCACCCACCCACCCACACACACACACACACACACACACACACACTCTGTTTTGCTAGGCAGCGTCCTCCCTGGGAAGCCTCTCCTCCCCTCCCTGCTGGGCTTCAATACGAGATGAATCCATCTGTTTTTCTTTTCTCTGCTTGGCGGAGAGCCTGAAGCAGGTGTCATCTGGGGTGGGCAAAGCTTTGGCCAAGCCGCCGTGGTGTGGCCACAGCCATGAGCTGTCTCCACCTGCGCCTTCAGCCAGCCCACGCAGACATCAAGACAGGCTACCTGTCCATCATCATGGACCCTGGGGAGGTGCCCCTGGAGGAGCAGTGCGAATTCCTATCCTATGACGCCAGCCAGTGGGAGTTCCCGCGGGAGCGGCTGCACCTTGGTGAGGCCAACACCTAGCCTGTCCCCATCTGCAGGGCTGAGCACACTGGCTGCCAGAAACCCCTCCATTCTCAGAACTCATGCCAGTAAAGCCCTCCTGGGCTCTGCCTGGCCTGACCTGTTCCTTCAGACCTGTGCCCCCAGCAATACACCAGGGCTCCCAGTTCCCAGGCCCCAGAGGTCACTTCCCGCCACGCTGAGCAGGGTGGACCTGTGACACCTGCAGAGAGGATGGGAGGTCTTCCTGTTGCCTCTCTAATCCCTCCGTCCCTGTCTGCACCTCACTGCTTCCTGTTTGGCAGGGGCTGCTGTGTCCCTCTTGGTCCGGCCCTTCCTTCCTGCTTCCCAGCCTTCGCCCGCCCGCCACGTAGCTCACCTTGAGCAGGCTCCCTGTGTCCGCAGGGAGAGTCCTCGGCCACGGGGCCTTCGGGAAGGTGGTGGAGGCCTCGGCTTTCGGCATCAGCAAAGGCAGCAGCTGTGACACAGTGGCTGTGAAAATGCTGAAAGGTAAGGGGCTGCCCCCTAGGGAGGACCCGCTGGGGCTGCATGGCAGTGCAGGAAGGGAAACTGAGGCTCAGAGCAGAAACCTCACCAGGGGAGGTGGGAATCTGAGCCAGGCTTGTGTCTGAACCCCATGCTTCAGGGGGCCACAAGGATGTGCTGGGGAGCCTACCCCACACACCCACCTCTAGGAGGATTGCAGATGTGCCTTAGCCTAACCAGTGGCAAGGGAGAGTCCAGGGTGGCCCAGCACCATGCTAGGTCCCTGTGTACCATCCAGAGGGTGCCACGGCCAGTGAGCATCGTGCCCTCATGTCGGAGCTTAAGATCCTGATCCACATCGGCAGCCACCTGAACGTGGTCAACCTCCTGGGGGCGTGCACCAAGCCCGACGGTACTGAATGGGGCCGGGCTGGGGGAGCGGCAGGAGCAGCGGGGACAGTGGCCTGGGGCAGCAGTGGTGTCGGCTCCTCCTCGCATGCCATCAGTCACTACTCCCCTATCTTACCCCACCTCCCCAGGGCCCCTTATGGTGATCGTGGAGTACTGCAAGTACGGCAACCTCTCCAACTTTCTGCGCACTAAGCGGGAGGCCTTCCGTCCATATGCAGTAAGTGGGGAGTCTGCTGGAGAGCCGGTGGCAGCGAGGTGGGGCTTGGGCAGATGGGCGCGGGCTCCCTCAGACCCGCGGTGTGCATCTGTAGGAGAAGTCTCCCGAACAGCAGGTGCGCTTCCGCGCCATCCTGGAGAGCGCCAAGGCTGACCGGAGAAGGCCAGGAAGCACTGACAGGGCCCTGCTCACAAGGCTTCTGATGGGCAAGGGAGGGGCGAGGCGGGCTCCTCAAGTCCAAGAAGGTAAGCCCCTGGCCTCCCCCCTGCCCGGAAATACCCACAATCAAGCAGGCACCCTGGGATCGTGGACCTGGGAGAGAGTGAGCTTCCACTGAGGAGCGTGCAGTGAGCATTGCCTTAGAAAAGAATGGTATCTCAGAGACAATTTGCACAGATGTATGGCCTTTGACTCAGGTATCCAAGGATGAATAGGAGTGTGCCTCATTGTCAGGATGAGGAAAGAGTCGGGTCAAAGGCCCAGTGGTGCTTGGAGTAGTAAGTGGGTTTCTGAGAGAGTGGGAAGGATAAGGAATGGAAGAGAGGGCTGACATGCTCGCTAGCTGGTGCCTGGATCCTGGGGCCCAGCTGGGCGAAGCCACTCAGGGTTAAGTGACCAAATGTTCCCACAGGGGTGGGGGCAAGACAGTCATGGGGGCTCCTCCTCAGTCTCCTCCCTCCTTTGTGCAGCTGAGGACCTGTGGCTGAGCCCACTGACCATGGAGGACCTTGTCTGCTACAGCTTCCAGGTGGCCAGGGGGATGGAATTCCTGGCATCCCGTAAGGTGGGTGCCCAAACCCTGCCAGGCCCTTTGGAGGGAAAAAGGGCACATACCCGCTAGCATGCTTGGGGGTCCTTGGTCCTAACTTCACCTCCTAATGACCCAGGAATCAGTTTGTACCTCTTTTGTTTCCCAGAGGCAGAAGCTGAGCTCAGAGCAAGGAATTCCCTTCCCAGGGTTTCCCAGCTAAGCAAGGGCTGATCTCGATGTGGCACTGTGTGGCTAATGCCCTGACTGCTGTCCACACAATTCCACCAGCCTCTCCATGGGGAGCTCGGGAGGCACAGAGATCTCCTCTGGAGGAGCAGTGCTCAGATATCCCCTGGGGTTTCCTAGAATGCCAGGCATGGGTGTCACCAGGCCTGAGCTGATATCCCCTCCCCTCCCTAGTGCATCCACAGAGATCTGGCTGCTCGGAACATCTTGCTATCAGAGAGCGACATAGTCAAGATCTGCGACTTTGGTCTTGCCCGGGACATCTACAAAGACCCTGACTATGTCCGCAAGGGCAGTGTGAGTGCAGGCAACCAGGGGAGGGTGTAGGGGTGGACGGACAAGACACAGGACATAGACTCCTGTCCAGAAACAGGAGGGTAGGTCTAGTTTAGATGATAGGGCTACCTGGATGTGCCAACAGCTGCCTTCTCCCTTTGGGGCATGACTGTGTAGAGCATTCGGTGTGTCTGCCGGATTTCCCCGTGTGCCCGCTGGCTAAGCTCCAAGGCAAGGCCTGCATGAGCAAGACGGGTGGAGGGAGATGCCCAGGGTGGACCCTAGGTGTGAGGTGGTAGTGGCCCCTGAGCTCTCAGGGTGGGCTTTGCCCTTCTCTCTGTCCCACAGGTGTGTGACAGCAGGCGGAGGCAGGGATCAGGTGTACACTTGGAGAAGCCCCTTTGTAAGCTGTGAGGCGAGGGGACCGGGGCCTGAGCTGCAGCCAGAAGCCAGTCCCATAGGGCTATGACCCTCATGGCTGCTGGGTAGAAGTCATGAGCAAGAGGCAGACAAACCATAGGAAAGGTGCCTCAAGAGGCCCAGGAGGAGGGGCTGGCATGACCACTCTAATTCTAGTGTACAGACCAAGCAAGTAGGTGTTTGTCAGGGGAAATGGCATGACGACTCAGGGGGTTGGGCCAGGGTCTGGAGCTAGAGGAGGGCATGCAGGACTATGCCCACCCTGAGAGCTCAGGGGACAAAAGGGGTCCAGACAGACACTGCACTGCTGCAGGGGGATGCTTCCAACCTGGTAAGGACTCAGTAGAAGCAGCGCCCTAGCATCTGACCTCAGCCCTCTCTCCCTCATCCTGCCTCCCCCAGGCCCGGCTGCCCCTTAAGTGGATGGCCCCTGAGAGCATCTTTGACAAGTTGTACACCACACAGAGCGACGTATGGTCCTTCGGGGTTCTTCTCTGGGAGATCTTCTCTCTGGGTGAGTGCAGGCACGAGAGTGCCAAGTGGCTCCAGGTCACACCATCAGAGCTGTGGCGCCAGGGACTGGACACCTGGAAGAAGAAGCCCAGGTCTTTGGGAGACGGATAGTTATTTTATCATGGGCCACCAAGAGCACCCATCTCTTCCCTGCCTGTCCCAGCCTAAGAGAGGACTTTGCCTCCAACACGGGCCACTTAGGAACCACTCAGGCCTGTGACATGGCACAGATGGTGTCCTAATGGCAGCCACCTGGCCAGTCTCAGGTGCCAGAGGGAGCTTGGGGTGGTGCCCCAGTGAGCCCCCCAGTATTTACAGACAACCCCTAGAAGAACATACTGCAGTCCCTGTACTAGGGTGGAAGGGACAATGAACAAAAAGAGAAAATCACAAAATGTCAGACGTGGTAGTCTGTTACTAAAAAGAGCAGAAAGGCTGGGAACGTTGCGCCAGAGGGCTGGGTAGACTTAGCATGCAGTGGGTGCTGGGGTCCATCCCCAATGCAACAAATGTAAATAAAAAGCAAAAAAAGAAAGAAAGAGAAGGAAGGACAGACAAATGAACCAAAGAGAAAGTCTTAAGTTACTTTTGTGTTACTGAGACACAATACTTGACATCCACAACTTAAAGGAAAAAGGTTTATTTAGCTCTTGGTGTGAGGAGGTCTCTGTCTGCTCGTGGGCGTCCATCAATAACGGAAGAACATGGTAGAGGCCTAGTTGGAGGAAAGCTGACGCCTTGTGAACAGGAACCAGAGTGAATAAGGAAGGGTAGGGCTAGCATATGTCCTTCCAGACCATGTCCCAGTGGTTTGCCCCTTCTGGATCCAGCCTCCGTGATCTTACCCTTCCAGCCAGGCCCCACCTCTTTAACAACACGTAGAATCCATAGATAATCTACAGTATTGAAATACATGAGGCTTTTGGAGGGACTTTCAGATCCAACCCATAACATCCAACCTCTGGCCCCCAAAAAGTCCACGCCTACCTCCTTAAGCAAAGTGCACTTCGTCCATCTCTAAGAGTTGCCAAAGGCACAGCAGTTCCAGCACTGCCGAGAAGTCCACGGTCTCCTCTGAGACTCAAGGGAAGCTCTTACCTGTGAGCTCCTGTGAAAACCAAAGAAAGCTAAGCACTTAAACATACACTAGCGCCGGGTAAACATTCCCATTTCAAAAAAGAGGAATAGGAAGTTGGAAAATAGGCCAAAGCAAGCGTGAATCCCAGCAGGGCAAGCACCAAATCCTGCAGTTTCATTAAATTCTGTACTCCTATGTCCAGCATCCTGTGCAAGTTGTGGTAAGATGTGAGCTCAGAAGGCTTCAGACAGCCCAGCTTCTGTGGCATTATACTTTGGCTATAACCTCCCTGGCTTCTCCTTTGGGCTGGCTCCGCTCACAGCCTTATGGCCTACCTCAGAGGATGAAGCATATTGCTGGCATCTCCAAATTCCCGGGGTCTCCACTGCACCTGTGGCTTCATCTTCACAACTTGATGTACTCCCTTCTCAGGAGCGCACTACCTTACCCTGCAGGCCTTTCTGAAATCTACATGGAATCCTCCATGACTCTACAACTCTTGTATTCTGCATGCCTGTGAAACCAGCACCATGTGGACGGTGCCAAGGTCTGCCACTGGCTGCAGCAGTAGTCTGTCCCCCAGGACCATGACTGCAGCAGCCTCCAACTACCTGGACAGCAGAACTCCTAGGTGGCTGAACTCTGGCAGACACTTCCCTCTTGGCCCCAACAGGGTGCCCTGGGTACTCTTCTCAGAGTAAAATCAATTTGGAGGCATGTTATCTTATGCCTTATGCCTTGAATGGGTAAACTGTGACGTCTTGCTGATGTTGCAGATGCTCTCAGGACATCCTTCCTATAGCCCCATTTCACGTGCTTGGCTTTTTTTTAAAAAATACTAATCTCTTCAACAACCGTGTGCTCTTTTGCCCAAATTTTATAGTCACTTTCTTTCTGACAAAACTAGAAACTGTTCACACCTTTTTCTTCTGCCAGTTTCTCTTGCTTTTTGGTGTAGAGCTGGCTAAAAGCCACAAGCAGTACCCATGTGACAGCCTGGACATTAGGCTGCCTCAAAATTTCCTCTGCCAGATTAACTAGTCTGCTGCCTTGCAAACAAAATCTCAGAACAAGGGCAAAACGCCAATACACTTTTTGCCAGAAGCACACATGGTTTATAGACCATTTGCTAATAGAATCCTTTTTCCCATGAGTTGACCTTTTGAAACTCCTCCCACAAGCCAATTCCAAAGGCTTCTAAACCACATGTACTGATAAAGTCACAGCAAAAAAAAAAAAAAAAAAAAAAAAAAAAAAAAAAAAAAAAAAAAAAAAAAAAAAAAAAAAAAAAAAAAAAAAAAAAAAAAAAAAAAAAAAAAAAAAAAACTTCTCTGGTACCAATTTCTGTGTTAGTTACTTTTTCATTACTGAGACACAAAATCTAACATCCACAGCTTCAGGGAACAAAGATTTGTTTTAGCTCTCAGTTTCAGGTCTCAGTCCAGTCACTGGGGGACCAACAATGGTGGAATCATAGGACAGAGGCCTACTCGAAGAAAAGCCGTGCGTGGCAGTGTGAACAGCAAGCAGAGAGCGCGAAGAAGGTCATGGCCAACATACACCCTTCCACATCATGTCTGAGCCAGAGGGCTGGGTCAAGCCCAGTAATGCACCCCTTCTGGCCAGGCCACCCCTCTTTAACAGCACATGAAATCTGTGGATAATCCACAACAACCAAATACGTGAAGCTTTTGCGAGACAGTCCAGACCCACGCTGTAACAGGAGGGGGAGACAGAAAGATTGGCCAGGGAGTTCTACAACTTGGGGCAAGGGGCAGCCTGGCCCACTGCGTCATCAGGAGGGAGGGTGCAACCAGCAGGCCGTCAGGAGACATGCAGCCGGAGATCAGAGAAACTTTGCTCAAACAAATTGTGTGTAGCTCCGAGGCCCTGGAGGACCCTCAAAGCTGTGAGGTCACTAATGAACGTTGAATGGATGACTCTCCCAGCAAGGAATGGCTTTGTCTTCTTTTGACCAAATGTGGCCTCCAGCTGGGGAAAGGCAGTGACTCACTCAAGCCCCAGGTGGGGATGAACCCTGTCTCCTCCCTGCCATGAGGAGGAAGCAGAAGGGGTGGGGGGACAAGAAAACACTCATGTGAGGGCTGAGCTGAGCTGTGGGCGGTGGCTTTCCATCCATTACTGCCCTTCTTGCCACAGGGGCCTCGCCATACCCAGGAGTGCAGATTAACGAGGAGTTCTGCCAGCGACTGAAAGATGGCACCCGGATGAGGGCCCCAGAGCTGGCCACTTCTGCCATGTGAGTCTCCTGCTGGCCGTGCAGGTGCTGGGGGATTTGACTGGGCACGTGGAGAGGGCCCTCCAGTGTAAGAAGGGGTCACATTCCACCTGTGCTGTGTGCTGAGCCCAGGACGGCCAGAGCCAGCAGAGCAGGCCTCGCTTCTGCCCTGTGAACATAGACCAGTTGTCAAAGAATCATAACTGATGAGCACAAAGAGAACATGCGTGCTCTTAGAACACCCACAGGAGCCAGACAGAGTCAGGGTCTCCAGGGAAATTGTCCCCAGGAAGGGACACTGAGGCAACACTTGTAGAAGGGTCAGCTCGTGCCTACAGTGGGGATGAGGAGAACAGAGACTTGCAAGGAGCGATCTTAGCCTGTTTTGTTTTCCTATAATAAAATACCCAGGGCTAGACACTTGATAAACAGTGGCTTATTTAGCTTACAGTTTTGGAAGTTGAGGAACATGGCGCTGGCATCTGCTTGACTCTAGTGAGGGCCTTCTGGATACAGCATAAAGCAGAGAGCGTCATGGTGGGAGAATCAGAGAGAAGGGAAGATTGCATGGCCAAACAAGAAGCTGGAGCTTGGCCGGGCTGTGTAAGAGCTTGCTGTCTGGAGAGCTCACTCCTGAGACTCCGGGCAAGACCAGCTTCGTTCCTGAGGGCAAAGCCCTCAAGGCTTAGTGGCCTCAGACAAGTCCCTACCTCTTGAAGGTATTACTGCACGGAGGACCAAGTGGCCAGCACCTGAATCTTCCAGGGAAGGGGGAGGTTGGGCTGGCTGGCGAAGGGTCAGACTATTGGCTAGCTGCCCGTTGTGCCCCCACAGACGCCACATCATGCTAAGCTGCTGGTCTGGAGACCCCAAAGCAAGGCCTGCTTTCTCCGAACTGGTAGAGATCCTCGGGGACCTGCTTCAAAGAGGGTCCCTGCAGGTGAGCCCAGTCTCCGCTATTTGCTGGGCCTCTGTCCTTGCCACCGCCCCCCCCCCCCCAGCCCTTCCCATTTCTTAATTCCTAGGCAAAGTCATGGTGACTGGACTGCCAGCCTGCCCCCCACACAGGGCCACCACTCACACCAACAGTCACCCTCACCCCAGGGTGCCCCAGGCTGGGCCTCCCGACCTGCACGGCAGGCCCTGTCCCTTCGGCATGGTCATGGATTTCCTCATGTTGCTGAGTACACTGGCTGGGACCTCGAAGCAGAAAGCAGTCTGCTGCCCAGCCTTGGGGACTGGGGGTGGGGAGTTTGGAATCAGCTCTGTGTCCCCTAAAAGGGGATACATTTACAATGGTTCCAGAGCTGCCAGAGTATCCAGAAGCCTGGAACAAGAATACTTGGCTAAGCTCAGCCTGCTCTCCTACAGAGGGGGACGTGGGAGGCCCAACAAGCCTTTGGTGGCCTTGCGCCTTGCCTGTCTTGAAGCTGAGACTGCTGAGGGCACAGCAGAGGCTGGTGTAGCTCCCAGAGCTCTTGCTCACACAGTCCTTCCTGACCCCGTTTCTGGCTCAAGACCCCAGGCAGTCCTGAGTGCCGGGGTAAGGGGTGAGCGACTGTACACAGGCTAGTCTCTGACCCAGGTCTTCTCCCATTCCTGCCAGGAGGAGCAGGAGGACTGCATGGCCCCATGCGATTCTCAGAGCTCAGAGGATGGCAGCTTCTTACAGGCATCCACGACAGCCTTACATGTCACCGAGGTGGACACTGAGGGCAGCCCACCAAGCATGCATCACCACAGTCTGGCTGCCAGGTCGGCTGCCCCTTCTTCAGGACAGGAATGGGGCTAGGGTGGGAATCAATGTGGAGACAGGTGTCTTATCCTTCTGAGTCCTCAAGGAAAATGTTTATAGCAACTTGAAAAGCAACTGGATGCCTGGGTGACTGAAATGGGAGTTCTGGGGTCACTCTTAGGGGCCAGTCAGCTGTCCTGGGTCCCCATGTCCATGGCCTGGGACTGGGCTTTCCTCACAGACTACTTAGTTCTCCTCTCTGCCCACCATTGTTTCAGTCCATTTTTCATTGCTATAACAAAATACCCGAGGCTGCACAAATTAAGGGGAAGGAAGACTCACTTAGCTCACAGCTCTGGAACCAGCATCTTTTTGGCCCTGGGGAGGGTCTCATAGCAGATGGCTACATGGTAGCAGAGCACATGCCTGTGGTCAAACAGGAAGCTAGAGAAACTGAGGGACCAGGGTGGCTATTTTTGTAACTTGGGCACTAAATGAGGTCCCAGGAGAGTCACTTCAGTCTCTCTCAAGCATAGAGCCTCCATGATCTGGTTACCTTGCACCATGGCTCACCTCTTAAAGATACCCCCCCCCACCTCAGCACCCAAACACAGAGGCCAAACCTTATAGAACAGGAACCCTGGGGGACACTCAGGCCATAGCCAAGCTGTAGACACAACATCCTTCAATTCCTTGCACTCCTGGCTCCCAAGAGTTCCCTCACCTTAGTTTCAAGAAGAACGCCCGTCGTGGGCTCATCTTCTGCAGGGAGACAAGGTAGAGTGGGCTGGGTTTGAGCCAAGACTCTTCCCAAAGCCTAGTCCCAGAGCAAGTCCCAAGGTCCCTGTGAACAGGAGGGCCACTCACATTCAGCAGTGAGCTTGGCCTAAATTCCCAGAATTGTGGATCAAGGTCTTTTGCCCTGGGCAGATTACACCCCTGGTAGATTGGGCCAGTCACATTCCGCCCGCGTGGCTGGAGGATGTGAGGTCCCTGAAAGTCCTGTTCCTCGGTGTTAGCACAGGGCCAGGCCAAGCCTGAGAGACAAAACATGGGAGCCGGTTCCCTCCAGGCCTCTCTCACCAGTCCCTGGTGCATGCAGACACATGCACACCAACAGCTGCATGCCCACACACGCACACGCGGGCTTGCAGCAACAAGACCACGAGCGCTGTCCCCGTGACCCCTCCCCGGGAGAGAGCTGTTAATGCCATCGACTGAATGCGCCCCGCCCTCTCCCACTGTGAACGCCTCCCATCCTCAGGGTGGGTGTAGCTTTGTGTCTCACGCAGGAGACAGCGTGCGTCTGGGGAGGCGCACAGGCAGGCGGGCGCCTTGGGCCCTGCAGCCGGAGCCGCGGGATGGATGTGCGAGGCAGGCCCAGAGTGAGGGCCTGAGTGCACGTTGCCAGTCTGCCTGTGCTCTCCCTGCAGGTATTATAACTGTGTGTCCTTTCCTGGGTGCCTGGCCAGAGGCATGCAGAGCCAGGACGCCACCAGGATAAAGACGTTTGAAGAATTCCCCATGACTCCGACGACTTACAAAGCTTCCATGGTAAGGGTGCGAAGCGGGGACCGTGCACCTCAGACTGGGCTGGGGCACCCTGGGGAGGGATGGGCATCAGGGAGCCCGGAGGCAAGTGACATAAATCGACTGGGACTCGGCGTCTTCTATTTTTGAGTCATGTTTATAAATCATACACAATAATAGGGTTTTGTGCGGCATTTTAATATGTGTCTTATACGGTGTGCGCTGATTGAATCTAGCCTGGGTGTGCCCACCCTTCAGCTTTTCAGCCTGTAGTAATCGCTCATTTATTCTACTCTCAGTCTGCATTTTGTAGCTTCTACCTGTGGAACAGAACATGCAGTGTCTGTGTTTCAGTGTATGGCTTATATCATATAACATAATCTCTGTCTGTGGTACTACAAATGTTTGGCTTTCATCTTTCTTCATGGCTGCCTAATACTCCATTGGGTAGACATACTGCATTGGTTTTATCCACTCATCCAACCTAAGTGGGTTTCGTATCTTACTGTGAATAGTAGCTGTCTCAAAATAAAAAATTTAAATGTGTGGAAGGCCTAGGTTCAATCCTCAGTATCATGAAAAGGAGAGAGAAAATTTATGTCTTTGGTAAAGTTCTTTGAAAATGTCAAGACCAGGCCACTCTCCAAGCACATCCACCTTTCAGTTGCTTTCTGTCTCCTGTCACTGTCACGCAGGGCCTCCTTTCCCCAGTGTCCCTACAGCGTCTCTCTCATCAGTGAACAGTGTAGAAACCCTAGCAAACAGAGAGCACCCCGACGTGTCCTTGTTGCATTAGCCACAGGACAGCCGCCCATCCCCGTGGCTACCACATCATGGAGTAAAGGACAGTGTCACTAGGAGAGGACAAGATGAGGAAAACTGCACATGTCCACAAGGCTTACCTGTGTCCTTAGATACAGTTAAGCGTGGTTTGGGGGGCTGGGCTGGTGTGCTTATTTGTTTTTGTCTTACTTTGTTTGTTTTTGTTTTGTTTTATAGTAAGTAGAACAGGTAGAACAGGTCTTTATTTTGAAACAAAGGACAGACAGGTAAAAGTGTCTGCCCTCCGGGACGTGCCCTGAGGGGGTTCCTGACTGGGTTGTTCCAGGCATGTCTATTTGAAAGAGAAGAGATGGGGCTCCACAGACCTGATCTCTGGGCACTCATGGGCAGAAAGTCACATCAGAATCCCCAGGCCCAGCCCCAGCCCGGCAGGGCGGGTGGGTGTTGGATGGCCTGGAAGTTCTGAGCAGAGGAGGCAGGCAGCCTGCTCTGTAGTGGGAGCCTTGAGCACACCACACCGACTCAGGCTAGATGAAGATGCTGGGGTCCCTGTGCTCTGAGAATGTAGCTGCCCTCCGTGGGATTCAGAATGAAAGCCATGCAGCCACAAGAGAAGGGAACAGAGCCCACCAAATCCTGGATGTGTCTCCAGGATGACCCTTTTCTTAAAAATCAAGAGCTACCAGATTCTGCCAGTGCCTCCCACCCCACCTCATGTCCTCTTGCTCCTTCTCCACCTGTAACCTTAGCACGTGCATGGTCACCTTCAGCACAGAGTAGTACCACACTGACTGGGCATTCCCCTGCGGACCTTGGCTTCCTGCTGTGTGGCAAGGCTGTGTGACCCTCCCCTGCAGGCTTCCCTGAGGGGCTGGACATCCAGCTCAGGCCCCTTGGGTATAGGAGCAATCCCGAAGGGGTGCAGCTGCCTGGCAGGATGGCCCTCCGCAGCCCACAGCCTCCACTGATTCTCTTCACACAGGATAACCAGACGGACAGTGGAATGGTGCTGCCCTCAGAGGAGTTTGAGCGCATAGAGAGCAGGCACAGACAAGAAGGTGGCTTCAGGTAAGGCTTCCCGACCTCCTCCACCATGGAGGTGGGCATTGCTGGGACTCCACACTCCCCACTGCTCCTCATGGGGCTCCCTGTTGCCTTTTTGTGTGTCCATGGCAAGCTGCCCTGAAACTTCAGGCCTTGTGTCACCCAGCCCCTCCCATCTCCAGAGGCACTCTCCTGCCACCCTGGCCCTCAGGCCCTGGGGGCTGCCTCTCATTTAGCAAATGCTTAGACACTGTATTTTTGTGAAACAGAGTTTGACCCACCACAACCCGTACACTACACACCTATCCTCCCACCAAGGGGAGGCCACCGAAAGCCCAGCGACCTAGAAGCCAGGCAGGTGTGGAGACTGAGGCAGCTGGTATCGTATTTTGACAATAAAGAAATCCTCCTCTGTGCCAATGCATGAGGACCTGGACAGAGGTATTCCATTTGCCTAACATGAGAGCCAAAGGGAAAAAATACGGATTAAAAAGAGTTGGCAATCGGCTTAAAATACTCATGTATTTACTCATTATTTTGGGGTCACCAAGAATCTACCCGAAGGCCCTTGCACCGAACTACACGCCCAGCCTGTTTTTATTTTTTATTTTGAGTCCAGGTCTTGCTAAGTCGATAAAAGCTGTCCATGGTGAACTCAGCCTCTCAGTCCTCCTGCCTCCGCATCCTAGAGTGCCAGGATTAGAATCTTGTGCTCCTGTACCTAATTAGAACAGATGCTCTGTTAGTCCCATCACACACACCTGTGCAAAGAGGAGGCCCTCTGCCAGTGTGTGAAGTACTGGGCCTGCCCACTTCTTCCAGCTGCTGTGTCTGCACCACCCCTTGCACTTTTGAGGTCATGTGTTGTCAGGAGCTCCTGTTGGGTCATCCACCATGGTTTTCTAGAGCACATTCTTCCCTTCTCCCTGTGTTGTTTTTGAATCAGAATATGATAATCATCACCGAATAGCATTTGTCTTACAAATACGTACGTACATATTTGTAAGACATGGGGCTTGTTAATTTCATTTTCATGTTTCGTGTAGATGTATTTATGACCTGCACAACTTACCAACTACAGGTTGAGTTCCCGTATCCAAAATACTTGGGACCAGAAGTGTTTCATATTTTGAAGTTTTTTTCACATTTTGAAATATTAGTATAGAACAAACCTAATCTGAAAAATCTCAAATCCAAAATTTCAGACTTCAGAGAATTTTGGGGTTCATAAGAAGTGGCTATGCAAGAATACTTTAGTTTTCATTTTATTAGTTAGGAAGGTTGGATATTTTCCCATCTCTTTACTATGAAGATATTAAATTTCTAATTGAAATTTTTAGATTATCTAACATTCTGGGTACTGACTTCCTTCTGCGCATATTTACAGCATTGTTAACATAGCGGGTCATCAGTCGGGCCGGGAACAATAACAGCACCTTTGCATGTTTTCCTTTTTTTTCCAAAACTGATGACCATTCAAAGACTTCTATAGGTAACTTGGATTTGAAAAATTAATGACAGCTACATTTCTAAAAGCATTTTTTTCGGCTTATGTTTCTTTACCAAACAGCATTTTATCATTCAAAAAAAAAAAAAATCCAGTGAAAAAATAGGGCTGGGGCTGTAGCCCCGTGTTCAGTCTCACGCCAGCATGTGTAAGGCCCTGGGTTCGCACAGCACTTCAACAACAACAAAAAAAGGAAAAACGTAAACAGGATGGTCGCTGTTAGAATTCAAATTGCCACACATTTCCTAAAACAACACGGCTCCTCACGGAAGCCAAATAAGGCTGAGTGCCCGCACCAGCGGCCCACTGACCCAGGCCACCCAGGCGCAGGCTGCGGTGCACCTAAGAGAGAGAATCCAGGCGCATGTGTGAGGCTAGGGACTTCATACCAAGGCCAGCAGAGCCCTGCATGAGCCATAGCGGGAGGGCCAGAAGAGGACTGTCCCGTGGGAGGAGCATGGACAGTGTCCAGCAGACTGGGGAGAGGATGGAAGGGGCTGAGGCCTGGGGAGGGGAGCGGGAACCTCAGTGCAGAGGCTGCATTCTCAGGAGGGCATCACTGCTGCCAAAGCAGTGAGCGGGAAGGGAACGCTGCTGGACAGTCCCGAAGGGAGAGAGTTCTGGAAGGTAACTGTCCAGGAGAAGCAAGTTGGTATCCAGAATTCAGAAGAAGACAAATACACATAAGGAAATTCCCCACCATAGAAACTGCACTTCACAACAGCAGCAGCAGGGAGCACTATTCTTTGCGTGGTTCCCTTGAAAACTACTGATGAGTCACAAAAGATGCAGTAGATCCCTGGGTAGGGGTGTGCACTCAGCGTATGGAACGCTCTCCGAACAGGTGCAAGAACAGAATCTGCCTTTAATAAGCCTATAGGGGGAAAGGAGGAAGAGACTATTTGCCTGGGCCTTTTGTGTCCTGTTAACTCTTAGTCCCCATTGGCTGTACGGGAAGCCAACTCTTTGAACACAGGATGCCCTGCAGTATGGCGTTTCATCCGAGGGAATCTGAGAGGCTTGTGCTTGGTCACATGACCATACAGAACAGCACTGGGAAGGCCCAACTCTCTTTGGGTGATTTGTTGGCCTTTGAGGGTGGTATGATACAGGACATGAATGTGGCCTTTGAAGAGAAAGATGCAGGGCTGGGGTGCAGCTCAGTCAAATGTAAGGCCCTGGGATCCATCCCCAGGGCCACAGAAAAAGGATGAGGATGGAATCAAGGGAATTTGAGCTGACACCAGAGATATGGGTCCAATCCTATGTCCTATCCCCTTTGAGTAGAACAACCTGGGAAGCCATCTGTCTTAGTTCATCTTTTGCTGCCACTACAGAATTCCTGAGTCAGGGTAACTTAATGAGCAGAAATTTGTCTCATGGTTCTCAAGGTTGGGAAGTGCAAGAGTATGACACCAGGATCTGGCGAGGTCCTCTTTGCATCACCTCATGGAAGGAAAACGAGCTCAAGAGCAAGAGAAGATCCACCACCCTGTTTTCGTAACACACTGGCTCCTGCAGGAACAATGTAAACCCACTAGAGGCATCACCACCTCTTTAGACTCCCACCCTCAGCACCGGTGCACTAGGGACTGAGCTTCCAGCAAATAAACTTTTCAGGACACATTCCATATGTGGCACCATCTAAATCCCAGCCCTGCCCGGGATAATCTGCCGCTCCTGCAATAGGAAATTCCAGTATGGACAACCATGATCACAAGAAATAAGCACCATCCATACAAAGTTACTGTAAGACTAAAACAGGAAATTAGGATTAAGACTTCCTGGTTGGATGTTCTCACAAAGAGGAAAAAACACTACGCACCTGTGTGAATTACATGTATAATGAAACACACATCTGCTAAATTAGAAATTCAAAAAAATTGGAATAGAAATGGACAGTGAGAGACACAGGAACGTATAAAATGACTGAATTCATGAAGAAACTTGAAATGAAAGATAAATCCCCTCAGAAATGAAGAGCAGGGACCCTGAGAAACAAGGTATGTGACCAGTCTCACAGTGGAGGACATAGAAAGAGAATAGACAAAAATAATTCTGAAGATAAAACCAAAAGAGATTAAAGGACCAGAAGGTAATAGACGTAGAAGCTGAGAGCCGGACAAGCAACACTGAAGTTGGAATCCCCGACCAGTCAAATGCAAACAACGGAGCAAAACCAATATTTTAAACTTAACAATTTAAAGAAGGCTCAAATATGCATGTTGGAAGAATCCCTTGGGAAAGCCTGGCACAAAACAGTAAACTCTGAAGTGTATCCTGTTACAACTATTTGACTTTCAACTTTCTGAGAATTCAGACAGAAAGACTAAGTTACTCACAAGAGAAAAGACAGATACAGAGATTAGTATTAAGATTTTCTCAGGAGCGCTATGCAAAGCAAACCATCAATAAATGAGCATTTAAAAAATAAAGCTGAAAATGGAGCATGATCATGTGACCAGAGTGGTGACCAGGGGTGGAGCCTATAGGGTCTCCCAGATCGTGGTGAAGAGCTTGGACTTCAGTCCGGGGGTGATGGGAAACCTTAAGAGGATAGTGGGGAGAGGCCCTGCAGGTCACGTCACTTGAAGATGGGCGCACAGGGAGGCGAGCGTGGGAGCAGAGAGCTCCACCTGGAGGATGTCAGAGAGCCTTCCATGGTAGGGCATGGGGTGGGGAGGTGGGCACAGGTGCATATAATGGACAGGACTTCTGCAGGGACTGCGTGTGAGGGCTGAGAAAGCAGGACCACAGGAAGTATTTGCCTTGAGTGGCAGAATGAATGTTGGTGCCATGTGCTGATGTTGGCAAGCCAGGGGCAACTATCTTAGGACAGCACTGGTCCCAAAAGGGCAGAGCAGGAGCAGCATGCTGCTCCTTACAGGCGCGGTGGTGTAGGGAGAAGAAAACTCCAAAAAATACATCCAGTGGAAGCTAGAGATGACTCAAAGTTCAGAAGATAGATACACCCATACGAGGCGTCTGCCCTCTCTGAGGGACAACAGAGAGTGCTGTTCCTTGCCTTGGTTCCCTTAGAGGCACATTGTTGTGAGCGAGGAAAAGTGCACACATGCACTCGGGCCTGGAGGAGCAGATTTAGGGGATGATGTCGTGCATTCTCTGTCATCCGCTGTCTGTGCTTGGGACACAGGAAGTTCCAGCAAGCATCTGGCAGATCAGTGTGGGTTTGCTCGTCAGTCACGGTCTCTGAGTATGGTGTGCACCCTATCTGTGTCTTGGTGATTCTTGTCAGACTTGACCATGTCCGATTTCTCCTCTTATTAATGTCATCCCTCTGCCTCTGTAGCTGTACAGGACCTGACCAGGAGGTGCACAGGACCAGGGCACACCCTGACTCCCAGGGGAGGCAGCGGCGGAGCCCCGGTGGCCAGGTGTTCTACAACAGCGAGTACGAGTACGAGGAGCTGTCCACACCAGTCGAGGAGGGCAGCTGCCCCTTGGCTACAGAGGCGCCCTTATTCGCAGATGACACCTGCTAAGGCAGTACTAGCCAAGGCCCCTACCCTCACTGACTGGGCTCCAGTAGCTGGGACACGAATGTCCTGGTATGGCAAGCGTAGAGCTGGAGGCCCAAACCAGGATCTTGTGTCCTTTAGCCCTGGCCCTGGAGGAAACTCTTCTTCCTTCCCTTCGGCCTCCCTAGCTATGTAGAGCAAGCCTCCAGCTCAAGTGCTCACCTGAAGCCTGCTGCCACTCTGTCCCGGGCCACCCTTTAGGCATACCTGGACCCTTCTCCCTTTCAGATTCAGATGCCACTTAGCCCTCTGTCCACAGGTGCTAGCTGCATGGCCGGGCATACAGGCTTCCGGTTACCTCCTTTGATCATGTAGCTGGTAACACAGTTCCCATTTTCTGATGAGTGCCTGTGTCCAAGAGTCACTTGGCGATGAAGGTAGAGCTACTGTCTCTCAGCTCCAACCTAAAACTGCCATCCCTCTGCAGACCTCTCTGCCTGTGGAAAGGGCTTGCCTCCTCCGCTGGGCAGAGAGCGCCGCACTCCCAGATCAAAGCTACAAAGAAGGAATGTTGGGAAGGGGGCTGTCTTGAGCCCAACAAATAGTTAATGAGGTACCCATCTGGTATAACCAAGTTACAAAGAGGGTCGCAGATGCCCAGCCCTAAATGGACAAGACCCAGGGAACAGATTTGTTTTCATTAGAACTTCAGAAATCCTTTTAGCTGCTGTGAAGAACTTAGTTTTCGAAACTTTGGTAGGAAGGGAGCCCAGGGACTGAATCTGGATGTCCCAGTGAGGGCCCAGCCTAGGAGATGCTGCAGTCACCACAACCTTCTTCTCTGGGGAAGACCCCCAGCCCCACTGGCCTGGCGCAGAATCTGAAGAACCAGCTGATGGTCCAGATCTGTCTCACTTGGTTCAGCCTCTGGGGCCTGGATCTGCCACCCCAGGTACCTCCAGGATGGGCGCATCCTGGTGAGACATGAGCACCATGGGCCTCACCGAGGAGAGATTTGGGGCTGGCACGGAGCGTAGAGTTGCCCGGGGCCACTCAGCGGTCAGTGGTGTTCATGCAGCCCGGGAGGACCCCTTCTGCTTTCCTCTGTGCCTAATACTGGCACCTGGGCAAGTCCAGCTTCTGCTTCACTGCTGAGACCCCTGGAGGCCGGAGCCGTTCTCCCCAGCCTCTCCTACCGGTAGGAAGACCCTCTCTTGGTTAGTCCCATAAAGGTGGCTGCTCCAGCCCGGATCGCTTGCAGGACAGGCGGCCACACAGCGAGCAGGGGCCTCGCTGCAGCCCCCGCCCCCGCACCCCCATGCATTGACCTTTTATGATATGGTGACACGTGTGGCCCTTGCTCTTTCCAGACCGCCCTCCCCGGTGCACATAACCTGACCGTGGGGCAGAGCCTCGGGCTTGTCAATGCGAGCCTGGGCCGTTCTCTCAGGACCAAAGCTCGGAAGGTGGTGTAGAGCCCCTCTCCCAGCTCCGTGTGCACCAGCGTTTGTGTCACCTCTTCTCCTGTCACAGAGCTGCACGCGAAGATTCCGAGGAAGAAACCCTGTGCCTTTGTAGACCATGTTCTCTGAAAAGTTCTAAAATATTTAACAAAAGATAATAATAAATCTGATGCCAGTCTTTGAGTTACAGTGAAAGGTCCCAGTTGTCTGTGAGAGTTTTATCTTAACATTTCTCCCCGCCCAATGAAGACCTCCGGCAGGCCACCCCGAGAACGCGCAGCAGGAGGTCCTGGCCTGAGTTTTCTGAGGAGACACAGCGCTTCCCGAGTCGGATGTCATTCCGGGGGTCGCCAGCAGAGAGCGCCAGGGCCGCGGGAGGCGGTCGTGCTGCGGCCCGCTGCGGAGCCGGCGAATCCCCGGCCTGGCCTGCGTCCTTGGCGGCTGGCCCGGCGACCCCGGCCGCCAGACTGGCTGCGGGCGCCGCCTCCGAGCCCTGGCAGTCCGCCAGCCTGGTCCCCTTCTGAGCATATCGCCCAGGCCCCGAGGTGCCGCAGGTGGCCTCGCTGACTGCTTGCCGCAGCGCTGAGTCCCGGCCAGGAGCCCCTGCTGGTGGTGTCCTCGGGACGGTAGCCCCTAAGAGGCCGTCGTGAGGCTGGCCCAGAGGCGGCCTGCTTCAGAGGGAAAGCCAGCCATGATCCCTGGGTGGCCTGCTGGCTCAGGGCAGGCCAGGGCCAAGCTGGGCTGTCAAAGGGACAACAGGGCCCCCACCTGAGAGCGCAAAGGATCGGAGCCGAAGGGGATCGCCACCTGCCCGAGCTGTCCCGGCCATCCCCTGCTGTCCCCAGCCGCAGTCCCAGAACCCCATGCCAGAAAAGGAACTGCTGATGGGGATTGCCTTTATCCTTGTTATGGCTTTGATTGTACACTGTAAATCTGAACCCAGAAAAAAATCTCATGCAAACATTTGTATGTGTGTGGACATTGTAATTTTGCATGAAAATGCTTACATTTTGGCCACTTCCTGGAGGCATGCTCCACCCACCCGAGTGTCAGAAGCGAATGTCCCCCTGGATGGGTGGCAGGAAGCCCCCCCCCCCCCTTCCAGGGCAGGGTCCCAGGCAGGGTGACCTCAAATTCCTGATGCAAATTATGAGTGCTTAGTTAGTTACTTTGTGATGCACTGGGGATGTAACCCAGGGCTACACTGAGCAACATCTGCAACCCTTTTTTATTTTGGATTTTCAGGCAGTTCTCACCGAGTCACTGAGTCGCCCAGGAAGGCAGGGCTCTGATTTGCACCACTCCCGCCTCAGCCTTTCAGAGCGCTGGAATTACAAGCCTGTGCCACCACACCCAGCTAGAAGCGTTTTTTCTTTTTTTCTTTTAACTAAAGAGTGGAGATCTGAGAAAGGATGATGTGCTCTGACATTTATACTCTGAGATGACAGAATCTTGTTGGCGAGATTGGGTGTTGAGGGACAGGTCTTGCTATATAGCCCTGGCAAGTTTCAAACTTACGATCCTCTTGCTTCAGCCGCCGAAATGCTGGGATCTTAAAGAAGGCCAGAGGAGGAGGAATGATCAGATGTGGCACTCTGACGCCAGTGATGCTGGGCCCACAGTATCCTTTGGGAAAAAATTCTCAGCTCTGACTTGTCACCTAGCAGACCTCTAGTAATAATGTCCCTATGCACGGAGCAGAGTTGGGCATGACCACACCACAGAGGAGGAAACCCTGTCCCTACCCAGCAGTGTCAACGTTGGCATCTGACTCTCCCCACTGCTGATTTGCCCACCCAACTGTGCCCACCCCCCGTGAAGGCAGCTCCCACACACTCCCTAGACACCATGTGCAACAGTTTGAATGTTTGTATGCCTCAGAACCCTAATGACAAGATGATGGCATTAGGAGGTAGGGCCTTTGGGAGATCACCATGAGGATGGGGCTCTTCTGAACAGGATTAGTTGCCTTTCAAGGAAGCAGAGCAGTCCTCTGTACTCATTCCACCATGTGGGTACCTGGGAAGAAGCCAGCTGTTTGTAATCCAGGAAGCAGTCTTCACCAGGGTCTGCTGGCACCGGGGGCTTGGACTTCACCTCCAGAGTGTGGGAAATGAATGTGTGCTTTCAGGACCAAGTCTGTAATCACCTGTTGCAACAAACACAGCTGAGCTGCCATCCTCCCAATTGCCCATCTGCAGCAGAATAAGCAGGGTGCTTCGGGATAGCAAGTCCATCTGACCGGGGTGGGACCCAGGTCTGGAGTCTGGGATGGGATGTCCCCAGGAGTCTGGTCCACCTGGAGGTGGGGGGTTGCAAAGGCAGTCCAGGCACAGGATAATGGAGACCTTCCGGTTCCCTGGAGTTGTCAGACAGTAGGACTGGGCACCATGGAGCCTCTTCTCAGCAGATCTTGGGCAGTTCACAGTGTTCTCTGAGCTTTTATGAGTGAATATGACCCCTGCCACCCGCCATCTCACACCTGATGACATTCCCTTTAGGGAACCGCTGCTGTCTCCACTCCAGCCCAGTAAACCTAATTGCAAGCCATGTTTCCACAGCTGCCATAGTCAGTGCAGTGGGAATCCACTAAACCTCGTTCCAGCAACAAGCCTTGTTTCTGTGAATTAAGTCGCTGTCAAAGACTTAGCACTGCTAGCTACCAGTTCGTTGCTGCTGAAGAAGGTACCTAAAAAACAAGAGCTAAGAATGGCCAAGAAGGCAAAGTCCTAGCAATGTTATTTGAATCAGGATCAAGTTTTACCTGAGAGCAACCCATCCTTGGAATTACAATCTTAAGCCATGTAGGTCAGCCTTCTGTCACTTTCACCTGTGCCCTGAGCCCACAACCAAGAACCATCTGAATGGCATCTCCCCCCTGGCCCCCTCCCGTGGCAGGGAGGGCCCTGTGTGGAGGAGGGCCTTGGGCAAGGCAAAAGCTAAAGGAAGTGCTTGAGAGAGTCAGATCAATATTGACAGAGGAAAGGCACCCACGGAGGAGGTGACAAGACGCCGTGGTGACACCACAGATGGCCCAACTATGAGGAAGAAGGAAAGAGGGAGTGCTGGCAGTGAGATGCCACACCCGGAATCAGAGAGCACAGCAGCTCCGGCCTGACCTGCTAGACCCCCACCGGCTTCTTCCCAGGCTACCTTTGCTGGGGGCTGGCAAAAGCTCAGGCTGCAATGGCTTCTGCTTGGTTCCCAGTGTCCTTATGGTGACTGCTCAGAGCAAGCAGGGGGATGTACCCAGCTCTCAAGCACAGCCATGGTCCTAGCTCAGGACATCCCTAGTAAGGGACAAGATGGTCATATTGTCAAGAGTCTCCTAGACCAGGCCACACCCAGAAACCCCCTTGAGAAGGACCCCAGGATCTCAGAAGAGAGCAGGGTTCTAGCAGGGTCCTGTCTGGGCAGCCCACCCTCCCCTCCACCTGGCAGGAAGGAAGCTCAGAAGCTGAAGATGGCCCCCAGTGCTGCTCCCAAGCTGTGCACAAGCTTGCGAGGGGAACGGGGCAGTTTACGTACAAACAACATCACAGACATCTCCTGTCGGATCCAACTAACTGTGCCACAGAGGCTGGCCTACCCTAAATTGATCCACAAGGGCCACAGGGCAATGACACAGCAGTGACCACAGCTGCTCTGGACATAGTATAAGGTCGAAACTAAGCCCCATGCCGCGCTCTGGCCCTAGACAACTCCTGGAAGAATCGTCCCCGAGACACTTGGCATGAAGGGCTGGAAGGGCTGTGCTTACCCATCCAGATGGCCTTATTTCTCATGGACTGGGCTCCGCCACCTCCTTGGGATGCCTAATGGCTACTTAGTCCATGTCAGAGAGGGTTTCTGCACAGCTGGTCTGAGAAACAGAGACTCCAGTTGGATAAGAGGGGAGAAAAAAAGGGACACCCCCTGCCCCTGGATCTCAAGAAACTCCCCTTGGCTTCAGTTATCATTGTGTCCTGTCTTTGGGGACACAATACCTGACACCCACAATGTAAGGAGGTGAGATCTGTTTTAGCTCCCGGTTTCAGAGGTGTCGGTCCATGCACTCGGAGGTGGAAGGGCCTGACGGAGGAGACTGCTCATCTCATGGTGGCCAACAAGCAGTGAGAGCAGGGGAAGACCTGGGGACGTGGATAAACTTTCCTACGTCATTCCCAGAATGACCCACTGCTCCAACCAGACCCACCCATAAATATACTCTTTCAGAGGCCATTTTAGATATAGCCTCTACCACGAGAGCTGCTGTGTAGGGCAGCCCCAGCCTGTGAGTCTGAGCTCCATTTCCACATACCCTTGGCAGCTGTGCCTTAGGTCCAAGTTGGGCACACGTGACAGAGGGGATAGGGGCAGGAACCGGGAGTCAGGACAGGAATCTGGGAGTAGAAGCACAGCTAGGCCAGAATGTTGGATTTCAGAAAGGCAGACAAGTCCACTGTGATTGGCTGAGGCCACCTCTGCAGTTCCCAAGTACCTGCTGGTCCTGCTGCCATAGTCACAGCCCTCAGAATACTGTGTGGACAAAGTACCACACAAGCCATGTAGAGGCCCTGGGCTGAAACAGCCAGCAGGTCTCACAGGCTTCCCCAGATGGAAAGTCCATTGGCTAAGTTTACAGCTCCAAGGCCCTCAGGGTCCTTCCACAGCCTCGTATGTGACATCTGGCCCATGAGCAGGATTTACCAAAGGCGCTATTTGCTGCCTACACCTCCTGCATCCCTAAAGGAGAAGGCAAGGTGAGGTCTGAGTCTTTGCTTTGGCCCCGAAGATGTCTTACAAACACTGCCCAGGACAAGATGATCATGTCATCAGCAGACAGGCCAAAGAAGCCTTTCCTAGTGTCACAGCCCTGCCTCCCTGATGCCAGCAGGAAGCAGGCATTGAGGAGCCAGAGGACGGCCTGGGCTGGACTTACATAACCCCTGCCTGTTTGGTGGCCTGGCCTGTCAGGAAGCAATGCCGAAAAGAGTCGGGGTGAGGGCAGCCCGGAAATATAACCACACTCCAATTCCTGGAGACTGTGTGGGGCCTGCAGTGTCACCCAAGCCTCCTTCACAGGTGCCTTAGCATTCCACTTCCCAAAGCTACCCATCCCACAGCTGCCCAACCAGTGTGCCATCTTACTTTACAAGGAAAAGGAATCTAACCAGGCCTGGTGATGCAGGTGTTTTTAGAGGCTGAATCAGGAGGATCACAAGGTCAAGACCAGGCTGGGCAACTTAGCAAAACTCTATCTCAAAATAAAAACTAAAAAAGGCCCGAAGATATAGCTCAGTGCAAAGGCCCTGGATTCTATCTCCAGCACTTGGCAATGTGATCAAGTTAATTAGAGCAATATGGCTGTAACTAAGAAATGGCAGCAGCCACCAGAGGCAGAAGAGACTCGGGAGGAGCAGCCAACTCGCAGCTGAGCTACAGGGGACTTCTGGCCTCTGGAGCTGGAAGCAAAGACACACTTGCTATTTTCAGCCACTAAGCACGTGGCTGCTGCAGCAGCTAGAGTCCCTGGAAGCTCATAAGGTGGCATCTGCGTCCTACCAGGCAGGCAAGCCCAGCTGTTCCCACTGCCCATCACCAGGGAGGCTCTGGAAGCCCTCGTAGGTATGCTCAAAGTCAGCCTTGTCTATTGCAGTCTGGGACAAAGCCCTGGGCCTCCTCCACGGGGAGACAGGGCATGATGGCATACTTGCTGGGCTGCTGTGGGATGGATGAGTGTTGGGAACACTTAGGCACATGTGAAGGAGGTTTGGGTCACACCAAAGCCCACATAAAGCATAGAAATCCACCCAAACCACGTGAGCGAGAAAGGCAGTGGGGCCTTGGCAGGTTTTGTTGGTGGTACTTGTTTTCTTTTGGTTTGTTTTTAGTGCTGGGGATGGAATCCAGGGCCTCACCCGTGCTTGGCAAGTGCTCCATCACTGAGCTACAATCCCAGCCAAGGGAGGTTGTCTTTAAAATAAGGACAGCCAGGAAAGGAATGTGAGGGGGCTGCAAGAATGGTGCCAAGGACCCAGGAACCGGTGAGACCCCGTGGATCACCGGCCTCCACCTGCTCTTGGCCTCCTGTGTCCTGTAGGCTTTCTCTAGCCCTCTTGTCCACATGACAGAAAAGAAGCCCAAGACAGCTCTAAGATCTATGCAACCTGCCCCGGGGAAGAGGAGGGCACGAGAATCCTGCTGGAGCACTATGAGTGCTGGCAAGCGCATGGAAAAACTGAAGCTCTTGGGCACAGCCAGTGGCAACGCAAAACAGTCTAGCTGCTGGGACTACTCTTGCAGTACTTCCTCAGGAAATTCAAAATAGAATTACCATAGGCAATCGTGCTACTGGACATGTTGTAATCCCCTCTTATCTGAGGCTCTGCTGTCCATGGCTGCCATCACCTGGAATCAAGCACAAACCACAAAATATTAAATGGAAAGTCCAAGAAATAAACAATTTGTAGGTTTTAAATTGTGTGTCATTCTTAGCACCATGATGAAATATGGCACCACCTGCCTCTGTCCTGCGGGGACATGAATTCTTCACATTGTCTATGCCACCCACCTGCCAATCATGTGGTAGCCATCTAGGCTACTAGATCCCTGTCAGGGCTTCTGTTCAAGTAAACCTTATTTTATTTATAATGGCCCCAATCTTAGCTACTTTTTTGTTGCTGGGACAGAATACCTTTAGGGAGGAAAGATTTATTTTAGCTCACAGTTTCAGAAGGCCACAGTCCATTCGTGGTGGACAGCTGGAAAACGGCAGAATCACATGGCAGGGATGGGGCCAGAGCCAGAGGTCCTAATGGCATGGCAAGTCTGGAAGAGAGGATGGAACCA
This sequence comes from Ctenodactylus gundi, assembly GCA_004027205.1. Classification (NCBI taxonomy): domain Eukaryota; kingdom Metazoa; phylum Chordata; class Mammalia; order Rodentia; family Ctenodactylidae; genus Ctenodactylus; species Ctenodactylus gundi. The sequence goes on from PVKB01001950.1 coordinate 206,835, forward strand.
GCACCCACCCCCCACCCCCAGGTCAAGTCCCACACACCCACCCCTTCCAGCAAGGTGCTACCTCCCAACAGCACACAGTACCCAGAGGTACATGAGGCTTCTGGGGGACACTCCAGATCCAAAACAAAACATTCCATCCTATCCCCTATCCCCCAAAAGACTCATGTCTACTACCTCCTTAAGCAAAATTCATTTAGCCCTTCCCCAAGAGCTGCCAAAGCCTTCACAGTTCCAGCAATGTTAAAAAGTCCAAGTCCAAAGGCAAACTCTTAGCTGAGCACTCCTATGAAAACCAGTTAAGCACTTCTAACATACAATTACACAGGGAAACATTCCTATTCCAAGAGAGAGGAATAGGAGGATAAAAGGTAATCAGACCAAAACAAGTTGTAACCCAGAAGGGCGAAGGTAGAATCCTGTAGCTCCGAGTCCAAAAGCCAGGGAAAACTGGGGAGAGATATGAGATCCAAAGGGCTTGGGTGGCCTACCCCTACAACATCACTGCTGACTGCAACCTCCATCTTTTCTCCATTAGGCTGACACCACCCACAGCTTGTAACCTTACTTAAGGAGCAATTCATGCTCTTGGATTCTCCAAATTTTTGGGCTCTCCATTGCACCTTACGCTTCTTCTTTATAACTTCATGCACTGCCCTCCCAGGGGCACACTGCTTGGCCTCCAAGGCCTTCCTCTGAAATCCAGGTGGAAGCCTCCATGAATCCACAACTCTTGCATTCTGCAAGCTTGTAAAGCCAGGACCACGTGAATGTTTCCCAGGTCTACCTGGTTTGAGCAGTAGCCTGATCCCTTTGGGAAAAGGCTGCTGAGGTCTTGAGTTCTTGGATGGTTGAACTCCAGGTGGCTGATCTTAATAAACTCTTTTCTCTTTGGCCCTGGAACATACTTTTCCGAGAAAAGTCTTGGCCTCTCCACCCTTGAGTTGGTATAGGGTGGGATCTTATTGACTTTTGAGATGCCTTCAATGCATATTTTCTATAGTCCTGATAATAAGTGTTTGGCTTCTTTTAATGCTAATCTCTTTCACTTCCTTGTGCTCATTTGTCAAACCACTGCAGGCCAATTGGTCTGGCACTGCAAACTTTTTATATCATTTTTCTGTCATTTTTTTCTGCCCTTTGTCATTAAATTGGCTAAAAGCCACAAATAGCAGCCATATAACAGCTTGAACATTGGTTAGCCTTGAGATTTCCTCCACCAGATTAAGTAGTCTACTGCCTTTTATCTCAGTTTCAGGCAAAATCTCTGGACAAGGGCAAAATGTTGACAAATTTTCTGCCAAAGTACAGCACACATGGTTTTTAGCACACTTGCCAATGTTGTACCCAAGCAAGACAACAACACACTGGAGAAGTGCCACTCATTGAGGAGAGATTAGGAGTCCTTTATTTGGCCAGTGACTGAGAATGGGCTCGTGCTTCAAAGAATTCTCAGTCCTGAAGGTGGGGTTTGGTAGGGTTTATAAAGGTAAAAACCACAAGAAATAGAGGAAGAGTACATTTGTGTGTAAAAGGGAAGAACTGCAAAAACCATAAGAATTAGACAGAGGAAGATAACACCTGCGTGTAAAGGGGAAGGGGCATAGGGTGGGGAAGCTGAATAAAGAACAAATACTAACAGGTACTCAAGAATTTATGCCTTGGGCCTGGTTTGGGGTGAGCTTTATAGTGACAGCCTATGAAGCAGGAGGTCAGCAGAGGGGGATCACCAGGACGCGAGGAGCTGTACAGGCTGCTAGCCACCACGTGCACAGGGCAAGTGACTGGTACAAGGAAATGTCAGGGAGAATCTCAAGCGGCATTCTCTCCATCTCATTCCCTCCTTGTCTGCTGGGGAGTCGAAGGACTGACTCGTGATTATCCAGGAGAAGGTTGTGATAGTGGGTTTTTATATACATATTATTATTTTTTTGAGACAGGGTCTCACTCGTCAGTCCAGCGTGGTACTGAATTCAGTATGGAATCCAGGCTGGCCTCAAACTCATGGCATTCCTCCTGCCTCAGCCTCCTAAGTGCTGGGTTATAGACATGCACCAGAAATCCCAGCTTTGTGGGGTGCTGGGGAACCAAATTTAGGGCCTTTAACCACTGGGCTATTCCTCCAGCTCACATGAGTTTAACTGAGGCAATTCTCTCTCAGACAATGTCAAGCACCGAGGTTTACTTGGTGTAACAGGGGAGTTCCCTCATTCCAATTAATGGAGTTGCAAACTTGCCCAGGGATGAAAAATGAGAGAGTAAAAGCACGTTTTATGAGGCGCTTAGGATGAGCTGAACCTGAAAGGGCACCCAACAGCAGAGACACAAACACAAGCAGTCTTAGACACAGGTCAGGCTTAGCTTGAGCAGATCTGTCCAGTCTTAATGTTGAATCCGTGGGGTCCTTATCCTTAGCAGTTTTATTTGGGAGTGAGGAATCCAGGCAGGAATTCCTGTGACCTTAACGGCCATGGGAGTGATGAGGATGACAGCGTAGTGTCCCCTCCACTGGGAATGAGTCCTTCTCTTTGGAACTTTTGACGTAGGCCAGGTCACCGGATTGGAATGGGTTAGCAGGGAGTTGAGGAGGGCAACAGTAGGACTGCTCAGATGTGAGCCTTCACTGTAGCCTGGACCTGCTGGAGAGCCTGAAGGTATAGTAGAAACTGATTTGTAATTTCTGCAATAATAGGGTCTGGAGCCCGGGTAACAAGGGAGTGAAGCCTGCCTTAGAAGAAGTGCACTGGACTGGAGGACAGCTAGAGGCGGCAGATTGACCCAGTCATCCCTGTCTCTAGAATTAATTGGGTCAACGTTGACTTTATGGTCTGGTTCATGCGTTCAACCTGTCCAAGCTTTATGGCCAATAGGCCCCGTGTAATTCCGTGCAATACCTAGCGGCTTCGCAACACTCTGAACTGGAAGAAACGAAAGCAGGACCATTGCCAGCATCCATTGAGAGAGGCAGCGCAAACCTCGGAATAGCATCACATAACAACATTTTCTTCTAATCAGTTTCTGATTTAGTGGCTTTTGCTTCCACCCACCCAGAAAACTGTCTACGAAGACTAAAAGATACAGCCTGACTGGTGGGGTTTTACATCACAGAAGTCATTTCCCAACATTCACCAGGGGTAAGTCCCCTCAATCAGATGCCCAAGACCCAGTAGGGCCCTTGTTTGGAGTTGGCCTGGTTACATGCTGGGCACTGGTGGACTACGTACATAGCCAAGAGCTGGAGGTTGGAGATACCATACCATGAAGATAGGAGCTCACACAGTTCCATTCCGCCAAGGTGGGTGGTGGCGTGAAGCTGGTCCACGGGAAGTCATCCAAGTCCCTTTGGGAGAATCAATCTGGAGTCCTTTAGTGCTCACCATCTGTCAGGGTTTTTAATAGCCCCAACCTTTTGCCTCCGATTCTTCCTTGGGGTGTATGTGGGGAGTGCTGTGAGGGTAGCTTGAAATGGGGGAAAGTCAAAGAAGGGCCAGAGATTAACCAGTTTCTGGGTGGCTTGTTTTCTGGTTTGATTCACCACTCAGTTTCCTGGGGCCTCTGGAGTGTCAGTTTTTAGTGTTCACAACAATGGATGACAGCAACCTTTTGGGGGAACCACATTGCCTCAAGGAGGGCTGGAATTTCCTCTTTATTTCTAGTAGTCTTTCCTGATGCTGTTAAAAGGCCTTGTTCTTCATAAATCATGGCATGGACACGAGCGGAAGCAAAAGCATGCCAGTTATTGGTGTAGCTGCTACCTGCTTGGCTTTTTCCCACCTCAAAGCCTGGGCCAGGGCAATGAGCTCAGCCCACTGATCCAACGGACCTCGTGGTAGAACTTTGAGTCCAGATGACTAGGTTTTGAGTGATGATGGCTACTCCAGACTTTCTGATTCCATTGTCCAGAAAACTGCTGCCATCAGTGAGGAGAGTGGCCTCCCCGCCCAGCCAGGGCAAATCTCAAAAGATCAGAATGGCTCTCCTGTGATGCATCCAGCACATCTCCACAGATGTGGATTCGGGTTTCAGGACTGTCATCTGGCAACACCATTGCAGGCTTGAGACTTGGGGTGGGGGTGGAAGTCAGGCGGGGCTGATCAAAGAAGAGACTCTTATATTGAGTGATGTGGGCATTTGACATCCACCTACCACTGGTGTCTTGGAGTGGGGCTTCTACTGCATGTGGGTCAGTGAGAGTTAGGTCCTATCTCAGAGGCAGTTTCTCATCTTCTTTTACCAACAGGGCAGTAGTAGCTATGATGTGCAGGCAGAGGCCAGTTGGAGGCCACAGGGTCCAACCTTTTAGAGAGATATGCCACTGGCTGGTTGCTTTCAAGGACTCAAAGTTTGAGTGAGTGCTCCCTTAGCTATGTATGACTCTTACCTCATGAATGTAAAGATGGAATGGCTTGGTGACATCTGGGAGTGCCAGGGCAGGAGTTTCCATCACAGCAGCCTTTAAAGCTTAGAAAGCTGCTCCCTGTGATCTGTCCATGTTAAAGGTTGGTTTCCTACTGTGGTGGTTGAGTAGAGAGGCTTTGCGATTTCAGCAAATCCAGGAATCCAGAGGTAGCAGAATCTGCTGCTTCTAGGAATTCTCATACCTGCTTCATTGTGGTGGGATCTGAAGTATGGCTTCCTTCTGGGCTGTGGAAAGGGATCACCCACATTGGGTGAGTTCATACCCCATATCTGTGACCAGCTCAGTGCAGAGTTGTGCATTCTTGCCAGAGACTCCATACCCCAGTTCTCGCAGCAGTGGAAGCAGGTCTCACGGGTCCTGTTGGTAACTTGGAGTAGCCATCAAGAGGTCATCTATGCATTAGAAGAGAGTGGTGGCTAGGTATTCCACCCGGAAAACCTGAGACCCTTCTGTAAGGCTTCTCCAGACGGGGTTGGGGAGTTTCTGATCCCCTGGGGGAGCCAAGTCCATGTGAGTTGCTGGCTATCTCCCAACAGAGAGTTGGTCTACCAAAAGGCAAATATGGGTTTACTGACAGGAGCCAACAGAGTGGAAAAGAAAGTGCCCTTTAGAGAACTGTGTAGACCTGGTGCTCTGGTGGCAGCTGGCTAAGCAGGATGTAAGGCAGCTATACAGGCTGGTAGCCAAATGCACGACTGGTGCAAAGAAAATGTCAGGGAGAATCTAAAGTGGCAGAGAAGGGCTGGAGGAATGGCTCAGTTAAAGTGCTTGTCCAGCAAGCATTTAGACAAGTGCTAAGTACCTGAGTTTGAATCCCTAGCACCACATAAGTCAGATGTGGTAGCACACGCCTGTAATCCTAGCATTCAGGAGGCTGGGACAGGAGGATTGCTATGAGTCCAAGGCCAGCCTTGGCTCCATAGAGAGTTCAAGACCAGCCTGGGCTATAGAGCAAGACTCTGTCTTAAAAATAAATAAATAAATAAATAAATAAGGTGGCAGAGCTCTTGCCACTTCACCAGTATAGCTCTCCTTCCCATCTGAAACTATTTGAACCTGGCCTTGACAATTCACACTTCTATCAGCATTCTAGTCTTTTCGTCTTTGACCACAGCCTCCCATTAAGCTCGGCTCAAAGCACTCCAAGGCTTCTGCAGCCTGCATCCTCAAATCTCTATAAACTCCTCCCAGAAACTAGTTCCAAAGGCTTCCAAACCACACGGTCAGGTAAAATCACAGAAACAACTTCACTCCTCTGGTACCAATTTCTTTCTTAGTTCCTTCGCATTGCTGGAACAGAATATCTGACATTCACAACTTTAGGGAGAAAAGATTTATTTTAGCTCACAGTTTTAGAAGGCCACCGTCCATTCATGGGTGGGTGGCTAGAAAATGGTAGAATCATATGGCAAATTAGTGGCCAGCACGGGGGGCCAGAGCCGGAGCCAGAGCCAGAGGTCTTTGTGACATGGCAGAATGCAGACAAGTCTGGGGAAGAAGGGCAGAACCAGCACACATCCCTGCACATCAAGACCCAAGTATCTGCCCCTCCCAGCCAGGCCCCCCTTCCACCAGTATGCAGCATCTAAAAGTGCATGAGGCTTTTGGGGGCCAGATCCAGCCACAGCAGGCCCAGAGAGTAGTGACGCTGACAGTTCAGATGTGCTGAGGAGAAGCAGTCACAGGCTTCCTTTAGCTGAAAAGTTTCTTGGTTTGATAAGAAAAGAAAAGAAAATAAATTGTGTGCTGAGGTTACATGGATGTGTCCAACCTGAGGCCCTTATTATTTTCAATGTTATAATGACATTTCTACTTCCTTTACTTATTTGTTTGATTGGTGCTGGTGATCAAACCCAGGGCCTTCAAACAGGTACATCCCCACACCATTTTTAGCTTTGATTTGATACAGAGTCTCTCTAAGTAGCACAGGCTGGCCTCAAACCAGTGATCCTTCTGGCTTAGCCTCCTAGAGTGCTGAGATTATCGGCCTAGGCCATCAGGCTTGACTGTCATGTTAACATTTTAAAGGGAGATGTGTGTGTGTGTGTATGTGTGTGTGTGTGGCTATTTTTGATTTTGAGACAGGGTCACATTAAGTTACTAAGTTGCCCTGGGTGGGTTTGAATATACAGTTCTCCTGACTCAGCCTCTCAGTTCTGGAATTATAGGCCTATGCCCCCAAGCTGGCTAAAGAAGAAGTTTTAGAGCTTGTGTATGTCCATTAACTGTATAATACAGTTCATTTTACATGTGGCCCAAGACAGATCTTCTCAACAATAACAACAACAACAAAAAGAAAATCAAAAAAATGTTGGGCCACACGAACAAGCCTGTTAAGAATTAATCTTCTATCAGTAACCTTGCAAAGAGCAAAAAATAAATTTGGGCTGGCTGTGTGCTAAGGGCTTATCTGAGATGGAAAGGGCATTAAATTATGGGGTTCACACTCAGTACTATCTGCAGTTTCAGGCATACAGTGGAATATTAGAATGTATTTTCCTTGGGCAACAGGATAACTACACCCAAAAGAACCAGAACAGACTGTCAGAGATGTTCAGATGCCATGTTCTAGCAGCATTAGTTACAGTCACTAAAGCAGAACAATCCGGAGTCCCTCGACAGATAAACAAAGTGTGATATGGACATAAGATAGAAAACAGTAAGCCTTAAAAAGAAAGAAAGAGCCAGGTGCACCCATTATCCCAGCACTTTGGGAGACTGAGGCAGGAGGGTCCCAAGTTTGATTTCTGTCTAGACAATTTAGTAAGACCCTATCTCAAATATATATGTATATATAATATGTATATTATATATAATAAAATAATAATATATATAATAAAAAATTTTTGAGGCAGGGTCTCATTCTGTCTTTCAGACTGGTCCTGAACTCACTAGATAACCCAGGATGGCCTCGAACTCATGGCAATCTTCCCGCTTGAGCCTCCAGAGTGCTGGGATTACACACACGCACCACCACACCCAGCTTATGTGGTGCTGGGGAATTGAACCCAGGGCCTTGTGCTTACTAAGCAAACACTTTAACTGGTGTGCTATTCCTCCAGCCCCATATATAATAAAATTAAAAGGGCTGGGACTGCAACTCAGTATGAAGACCTTAAATTTAATCTCTAGCATCACCAAAAAAAGGAAGAAAATTTTGGCACCTACTACAGCATGGATGATTCTTGAATGTATGAACATTATAAGGGATACTGTTCAATCACAAAAGAACCAATTAAACCCTGCAGGGTTCCCCTCACATCAGGTATTAGGTATAGAAAAGTCACAGAGGCAGAAGGTTAGAATGGTAGTGGCCGGATGCTAGGAGAGGAGAGGACTGGGGCAGAACTCTGGAGCCAGATGGGACGAGTTGTACAATGTGACAGATGTACCTAATCCCACCAAGCTGTACATTCAGCAATGGTGAGACGGTAAATGTTGTCTTACATGGACTTATCGCAATAAAAGATTGGAGAGAGAGGAGAGGGTGTGCAAAAACAAGAGGTCTCATTCATTGCTAGCATAAACACAGAATGGTGCAGCCACTACAGAAAGCTATTAGCTATACCACTCCTAGATTGAAACTCAAAAGAAGTAAAAACAGGTGTTTGCACACGTATCCTTACATGTTCAGAACAGTATACTTTTAAATAGCCAGAAGGTAAAGAGAATTAAATGTCTAAATATGGGTGAAAGGATAAGCAAATTGTAGTACACATGTATAACAGAGTTTTATTCTGTTATAAAAAAGAAATAAAAGCTGGATCCCGTGGCGCACACTTGTGATCCCAGCACTCTGAGAGGCTAGGGCAGGAGAATTGCAAGTTCAAGTCTAGCCTGGGCAGCTAAGCGACTTACTGAGAAGTTGTTTCTAATTAAAATATAAAATGGACTGGGGATGTAGCTCGGTGTGAAGGCCCGGGTTCAGTCCTCAATGCCGCACGTGCTAAAGAAGGGAACGTTTGCGTGTGCTACAACGCGGTGACCTCCAGAAATGTTTTTCTAAGGACAGAAAGCCAGACACAGAAGGTAACATGGTGTATGATTTTATTAAATGAGATATCTACGATAGGCTACAACTTAGAGAATACAGACTAGCCATTGCCGAGGGACGCAGGGCCAAGCACAGCGTAAAAGGACATGGGATTTCCTTTTGGAGTGGTGAGAACATTTTGAAACTAGAGAGACGTGAGCATTGTGCAACACTGTGAATGTGCCAAAAGCCACCGAACTATTGACTTTGAAATGATTAAGTGATGCCGTGTTAATGTCATCCCAATAAGAATGTTTAAAAGCGTCATTAGATAAGCAAAATACTCCCATCACGTCCAGAGGAGGAAGGGACAGAAAGAATGGAGGGGCTGGATATGCTGCGGAGGCAGAACTGAGGACTCCACTGCAGGTTCCACTGGCACGGCACACGCTAGTGACCGCCAAGGGCTGGCCAGTCGCAGGGAGGAGCAGGTGTGGGCAGCCCCGTCCCACGTAGTGACCAGTCCTCAAACAGTGGGACACACATGACTGAAGAGGACACAAAAGAAAACGGGCTCAGGGGCACCCTTGTCACAATGGGACAGGACGGGGGACTTAATAGGAGTGTGTCCTTAAAATTTCATAAGCCGGGTGGGGCTGGCAGACCTGTAATTCCAGAACTCTGGGAGGCTGAGGCAGGATTATCGCAAGTTCATTTCCCAGACTGGGCAATTTAGTGATTCATTAAGACCCTGTCTCAAAATCAGAAGGCTAAAACATGACTGGAGGCAGTGCTAGTGCACAGGCCCTGGGTTCCATCCCCTGTACCACACACAAAGAACATACACACACACACCCACACACACACACACACACACTCACAAGGAAAATCAGACAAAGCACTAGAAAAAGCAATCTTATTAGCATTGATACTGGGATTAGAATGCCTGTTGACTGTAGCCATGAATCCTGAGCTGTCCAAGGAGTTGGGCCATACCTCAGCTCTCCCTTGGGGACCTTCAAAGAATAATGACGAAAAGCCAAAGTATTGTCCCTGGAACTCATAGACATCTCATATTTTGGAAAAGAACTCAGAGCCTTGACTACTGCCCTGGGGATAGATGGCTGTTTCCCCGGCCTAGCACCTGCAGGACAGAAAGAGCCAAGGGTACCGAGTTTGGGGACTCACACCTGTAATTTCAGACTTCTAGGAGGCTGAGGCAGGAGAATCACAAGTTTGAGCTCAGCTGGGGCAGTTTAGCGACTTAGCAAGACCTTTCCTTGAAATCAAAGGTGAAAAATGGGTTGAAGAAATAGCTCAGAACCAAGGCGCTGAGCTGGATCCCCAGGGCCGAAACGAACAGTAAACCGTTAAAAAAAAATAAAAAATAAAAAAAAAGAGCCAAGGGACAGAATTCTTTTTCTTTAGCGTGACTTTTTGCCACCTTTTTCTTTCTCCTATAATCTCATTCTATTTAACAGCTAAACATGCAACCCACATGGCATGAGGCAGGTCAGATCCCCTGATCCCAGCTGTTCCCTGTGGGCTGCGAGACCAGTCAGTAATGAAGGTGATTCTCAGGACACACTCATCGGGAATACTGCTCTGTCCCAGCTCCCACTGGAAATTAGACTCAGTTGTGTTACCTAAGCTTGGTGGAGAGGGCTGCTCTTTGGCCCAAGATGACAGTAGGAACTGGCTGAACCCAGTACCTCCAAAACATGTGACATTTTAACAACAGAAAGGCAGGATGAATGAAGCCTTGCTAGTAATGTCTATAAACTAAAATCTAAGATGTAAATTTGCTGTACATGGTGACGCAAGCCCTTAATCCTAGCACTCTGGGAGGCTGAGGCAGGAAGATTGCAAGTTGGATCGCAGCTTGGACAATTCAGCAACTCAGTGAGAACCTGTCCCAAAATAAAAATTTTAAAAATGAGTTGAGGATGTAGCTCAGTGTGAAGGGCCTAAGCTCAATCCCCAGTACCCTAATTAATTAATTGATTAAAAACTAAAATACAGTAAGTTGAATCCCCAGAGAGCATTATCTTAATCTCCAACCCTCTCTTGTTTTTAACTGGCTCTACCTTCACCACAGAGAAAGAGAATCCTTAATGCCCACCACTCATAAGTCCTGTGTGGAGTCTGGGGTCTTTCAGCTGTGGATAGTTGGCCCTGGTAACTGCTAAATTTCCCTTACCTCCAAGCTTGGAATCATCTACCATTGTAAGACCCTGTGTTGGTCAGTTTTCTGTCATTGTGACAGAACACCTAGGAGAATCAACTTATTAGGAGAAAAGGTTTATTTCAACTGATGGTTTCAGTCCATGATCACTTCTCCTTGTTGCTTTGGACCCGTGACAGTATAGTACATTATGAAGGGAAGTGAGTGGCAGAGACCTGTTCATCTCATGGCAGCCAGGAAGCAAAGAGAGAGAGTATACACCCTCGCTGGGCCCAATATCCCCTTCAAAGGTGTACGCCTAGTGACCCTACTTCCTTCCAGTAGGACCTACCTCCTAAAGGCTCCACCACCTCTCAATAACACCACAGGCTGGTGACTAAGTCTTCAACAAATGGAACTCGGCGGACACTTAAGATCCAAACAATACCAACTTTCATTCCCATGCATTAAAGCAATAGCAAAACATAGAAGGACATGCTAGCATCAGCTGAGAAAGAGGGAGAACGGGAGGGAGAGGGAAGAGAATGATGGAAAGAAAGAGACTTTCCTGGGAAGTTCTCAGCTGCAGAGCATTCTCATCAAAGTACCAGCTACACCCCGATTAGAGGGGGGCTATGGGAGCAGAAGACAGTGTAGGTAAGGCCCATCCCACGGCATTCAACCTGAAGAGCCTTCAGACTATCACAGATGTCCAGAAGCAGCACACAGAGGGAAGAGAAGACAAGACAAAAATCTAATTTAAAAAACTGACAAATAATATTGTCTGCAAAACTATGGCTAAGGCAGGACTATCATAACCATAGAGCTTGCCTGGGTTTGCATAAGGATCTGGTCAGGCAGTAACATCCCTGGGGAAGACGAGGCACAGAGCACTCGAGGTGGTCACAGGAAGACGTGGTGGTCCTGCCCTGTCCTTGTGAGAAACATTCCTTCCAGAAAACCCCTTGAAACCCCAAGTGGGAAGTCTATTTCCCATTGAGATGACTTCCACAGCAACCAACAAAACATACACATCAAAGTCCAAGTTTATGATACAGAGTCTCCCAGCCGTAAGTTGAGAGAAAGTTTAAGAAAAAAGCAGCAATGTTCATGTGCCCAGGCTGGCCAGTCCTTAGCAAGCCCAGCTGTGTTTCGGCGGGATGGAGCCAGGGTTGGTCTCATGCTGTGGCCAGGGCAGCTCCGGGCTGGCTGAAGACACATGCAGAGGTATAGTAGAAGTATTTCAGCCGCTCCTAGGAAGGCAAGTGCCTCCCATCATGCGCCCGTGTCGAGGGTACCGATGTTTTGCCTTCCACCTATCCTACTTCTGTAGGTGACAGGTGAATGAGTGAGGACTTTTAGAGAAATGCTAAAATATATCAGGCCCTCTACCAGCTTTGAGGATAATTTCAAAGTCAGAAAAATGTCCCAGGTCCTACAGTATCAGTGGTTGCTTGTACCCCAGTGAAGGAGGTGGCCGAGAGTGAGGTCCAATCACCTAGAGTACCTGGAGTTTCCTCTCTGGGGTCTCAACTACACTGGCCAGAAAAAGCTACAAGGACTCCCACTGAAAGACCTATCCATGATCCGGGGCAGGGCCACCCACCTCAGTTGAAGAAAGAGACCTGCTGTTTCGCTGTGTGCTCTGCCAGCCACAGGGGAAGACCAATATACATCACCTGGCCCTTCCTGCCCACAAGAGAAGCCTATTCCCCACCCGGGCCTGTGCCCAGGGACCCGCACTAGAGCGCTGGGTAGGTGGAGTCAGATTATTGAGCGCAAGTGCAGGCCTGGGTGTGCTTTGTGGAGAAGCACAGTCCGGCTTCCTATTCTCAGGAGAAGAGCCCAGCACTTGGCCCATGAGGCTCTGCCAAGAGGAAGTGCCCAAGACTTAGGCAGAACAGGGAGACAAACTTCCCAGGGCCCACCAGCGCGAGCAGGAAGTTGGCGGGGCTCTGCCTCTTGGCTGCGTAAGCAACACATTTTCAGGAAGATGGGTGAGGCCCTGGCCCTGGGTATATGATACCCTCAGGGACAGGGCCGAGAAGATTGTCCTAGGTCCTTACAGCACCGGCCAAACCCCACTCCACCATGAAGCTTGCCATCACCTTCCTGGCTTTCTGTGTGGCCCTGATCAGCTGCTCTGGTGAGTGTTCTCAGGACCTTGGCTTCCCCCTGGTCCTTTCCCAGCCCATCCTGATTCGGAGGCCTCTGGGCACTGTGGGTGATGGTCCTTCCAGCCTTGCCCCTGGGGCCCCTTTGCCGGCTCTCTCTCCTCCCACGGGCTGCTGAGGCCAGCCTCTCCTGACCCCTTGGCTTCTCCTCTTTCACCCACCCACACCAGGCTCTCTCCAGTCCTGGTTTGGCAACACCTGTCTGTTCTCTGCCTACTAAATGACCTCTCATCCTTTGAGGCACAGTGTGCACATTCCACCTGCTCCTTTGAAGGCTTGCCGGGAGCTGCCCCCTTCCTCCAGGCCGCCCCCTAGGGCTCCCCGCTGGGCCAAGACTGCACCAATGTGCCTAGATTCAGCACAGGGAGGCCCTCAGCAAGGGGGCTAGTGGGGGTTCCAGACTCCGGGCAAGCTGTGCTCTGGAAGAAGGGGGATCCGGTGTGCAGCTGCGTGCGTATTCCCTCCTGTGGTGGCAGGTGACGCTCTTCTCATGGACGCCCTGGACAACAGCATGGCAGAGTCCGTGGCAGCCCTGGCCCCCGCTGCAGAGGTGGCGGCTGGGGCTATGCCCAAACTCGCTTTGCCGTTCAACCCTCTGAAGCTCATGCTGGCCAGCGTGGGCGTTCCAGTGGAGCACCTCATCCAGGGCTCTGAGAAGTGTGTCACGGAGCTGGGCCCCGAGGCTGTGGGGGCTGTGAAGGCGCTGCTGGTAACTCGGCATCTGGGCACCCCTCCTGTGTGGGCAAGCTTCCCTGGCCATCTTCAACACCCTAGAAGAGGGATCCCAGCCCTGGGTTGGGGGTCCCTTTATCCCATCCAGCTCCCGCCAGCCTGGCCCTCGGAGGAGCCATGTGTTTGGGTTTGAACTGGGCTGACTGTTTCTTAACTGCAGGGGGGCTGGGCTGTGAAGAGACCATGGGGGGTGCCCCCTCACTGGGAGGCCATGGGACTTGTTCTAGTGCCCACTCCACCCATGCCTGGACTCCTCTGCACAACTAGCGCTGTGCCTTCCTTTTGAGTGCTAAGCAGCCTTGAGGTCGGTATGAAGACCTTGCCTCTCAGCTTTCCTTGGTAGCAGTGAGGGGGACACTCACCGTGCATTATCTTTTCCAGAGCGCCTTGACATTCTTTGGTTGAACCAAGACTGGAGTAATTCTGCCTGAAGACGATGCTGTTCACTTGCAAGAGCTGGAAACTCTCTCTACTGCCCCTGTCTTTCTTAATAAACATGGTTAAGAGCAGCTCTACTCTTGGTGTTTTCTTACTTGAAAGCCAATCCCCATAGAAGCCATGAGCACTGTAAGCCCACTGGAGAATATAAGTGGAGAGAGAGAGAGAGAGAGAGAGAGAGAGAGAGAGAGAGAGAGAGAGAGAGAGAGAGAGAGAGAGACCCGCCGAGCTGCTGATGTGTTTGCTTTCCCATGGTTCCTAGGTTTACCATTTTGGACCAAATGGTGGGAGCAGGGGCAGGCAGTACCCAATGAATCCAGACACAGATGCCTCCTTTTTTAATACAGACAGATGCCTACTTCTGGGGAAATTTCCCAGGAAACTTCTTTGTTTAAAGCATAATTAACTCTTTATTGTGTCTCCTGGCAAGAGCTTCTCTATTTTATCTTCAAACAGAGGTCTGGCCTTTTTTGTTCCTTTTTTTGACAAAACTATTCAGGGATTTTAAACTTTTATTTTTGTGTGTGCTACTTTGATGAGTCCACAAACGGAATAAGCCACCTGGATGCAGTTTTAAATTTGAATCCATCAACACACTGCCCAACAGTTTGTCAAGGGTCACAAATCTTCATGGAAAGCTCTTGTCTGGGCAATTACCAGCCTAAAGAGATGAATCCTTCTGTATGTTTAGAGAGGACCCAAGCCTTTACATGACTCTGCACCAACTTCTACAGACATCCTAGGCTCTCTGCAGGTTGTCTGGTAACGATTCTTATTGAACTGGATTAAATGTCCAAATAAATCACTGGGGCGATATTGGGAACTAATGTTGGTGGGCTTGTGTTGCTACACAAAGGACCCCATCCTGAGATGGTCCTGAAGAATTCCCTCAGGAAACAATGGTGGGAAATAAAAGTCTCAGGGTTAGATACAAGGGCTAACTTCTTTCTTCCTATGGATTCCTGGGGAGACTGACAACACTGAAGGAGCTGGTTCCCACACCTATGATATGAAAAAAGTGTAATTGAACAACACAACGAGGTGGACGGTAGTGGATGATGTAGCATGTGACCCAGCCATCTCCTGAGAGAAGCACTATTTCCATCTTCCACACACAGGTGCTAGTTGCAACAGCAATTGCCTGAGCTTAGCTGTGTTCCGGGAATTGTCCTTAAAGAAACCCATTTTGTCCAAATTGTCCTACCCTAGAGCGGTCGGCATCTAGACTGCCTGACCCAGGTTACAAATGCCTGTGCTCTTAACTGCAGGGTGGGACAAATCTGAAGTCTTCACAGGATCAGACCCGCTCCCCCACCCCCACCATGAGATCACTGCAGGCTTTATGACAGCAGTACTATTTAGCTGCCCACTTCACTCAGTATTAACTCCCCTTGTTTGCATTTTGGATGATGCTCAAACTCATACAGGGTGTCATCTTCAAACTAATGCTTAACTTGCAAGCTTCAAAAGGCTATTTCATTGCTCTGCTGTTTCAATACAATTTCTGCACACAAATCTCAGAGAATGCTTCCAGAGAACCCAAAGGAAAACAGTAATTTATATAGGGAAGGTGTCTATGTACATGTGTAAAAACCAGTGGTTGGATGCAATGCTTACTTAGTGAGGAGAGGGAAGAATGTGGAAAGAAAGCTAAGTTTTATTCTGCCAACTTTATAACCATGTAAATATTTTATGTTACTACAAAAGACCAAATAAATGTTTTAAAGACAACCTCTAAACATGGAAATTAGAAAAAGAATAAACTACTCTAATATGAAAATAAAGGATAATAAATGGAAATAGGGACTTCCGGTCAAGATGGTGGCAGAGTAGCAGCACTGCACAACGTCTCCTCAATGACCCACTTAAAAAGTTGAGAATTTATATAGAAAAAGTGTGTTCAGTGTAGCTAGGAAAGAAAGGAGTATCCCCAACAACTGAAAGGAGGCCAGGGGAAGGACAGAAATTCTGAAGGAACATCAAAAGCAGAGAAAAAAAAAATCCCAGCAGCCAGGGAGCCACCGCAGGCCACCTGCAAACGGCTGGAGCCGCAGGCAGCTGCAGATGGAGGAAAGCTCATGTGGGCCCAGAACACCTGATGGAGCTGGGAGAGGATGGAGCACACAACAATGGATACGAAGCTGTGGGCAGGACAGAAATCCTGAAGTCATATCGGAAGAGGAGAAAAAAAGCAGCCGATTTGGCATGGCCCCAAGCTGCCGGCATCCACAGACAAGACGGAGGAAGGTCTGGAGCCAGAACCTCAGCCTGAGGTCAGCACGGATCTGGAGAAGTGGGAATTGTCGGCAGCTGGCTGCCCCGGCCTCCAAAACACCACCCCGCGGGTAGTGTGTACTACAAACACAGTGTGCACTCCCCTAGAAAAGGACCTGGGATCCCAGATCAGAAACAGGGTTCAGCAGCCTCCACAGGCAGTGATGTAAGAAGGAGCCATTTTAAAAAGAAGGGGGGAAAAAGCCCAAGACTGAACCCTTTAGAGTAAAAGAAAGCTCAGAAGAGCACATCAGGGCTTTGGGGGTCACCCTTAAACAGTGCCTAGGAAGAAACAGGCACAAGTGGCAGAGAGAGGAGAAAAGAGGGGGAAAAGGCTGATCCCCTGAACAGCTCAGGGGCACCTCTGCTCCGAGGGTGGAGAGCCTTGCTCTGGGGGAGGGAAGCCAGGACAGATGGAGAGCTTTGCTGAGTGGACCAGTGGGAAGAAGACACCTCAAAGGGGGGATCATTGCCCTGTCCCTTTAGCAAGTGTCAGAGGCTTCTGGGATGCCGCTGCCTTCAATGCCAGGAACATCTAGGAACAGGAAGTCCATCACACACCCGTCCCGTGAGCCAGAGACTTTTAGAGGCTGTTAGCAGATTCCACCTTCCTGTCAATCCTGAGCCCCAGAGGCTTCCAGAGGTATCTAGGACCAGGAATTCCATCGCCTTGTCTGTCCCTTGGGCCAGAGAATTCCAGAGACATCTAGGACTGGGCCTTCACCAAACCCTTCTTTCCTGTGCACTAGAGACAGCCAGATAGCAGAATCACGAGGAAATGTGGTAACAAATATCCTAAAAAAAGACCTGACGCCCCAGAAGATGATACCAGGGATATTGAAATTGCAGAATCCAAAGATAAAAAGGGCAAAAATGATGGTGACTTCTGGGCCCAGAAATACATTCAATTAAAGCAGGAAATAAAGCAAAAAAAAGAAAGTGATAGAGCAAGAGCTACACCAACACATAGCTAAGCTAAAAGCAAGAATTGAAAAGCAATTAGAGGAGATCAAAGAAGAAATAAACGAGAAGATAATGAAGGGTATACAAGAAATGAGAGAACATAGCAGAGACATTAAATAAATAAATAAATAAATAAATAAATAAATAAATAAATAAATGCAGACATCTAGGAAGTGAAAAACACACAGGAAACAGTAACCATTTTGAACATTTTCAGAATAGAATATCAGACCTAGAAGACAAAGTGACAGAGCATGAACAGAAAGACTGTAAAGAACGCAAAGTAAAAACAGAAGAAAGCGAATCATTACAATGGCTGATAGATGATTCAAAGAGAAACAACCTCAGAATTATGGGGGTCCAAGAGAAGACTGAGGACAAAACAAAAGGCTTAAAATTCATGTTCAATGAAATTATAGAAGAAAACTGTCCAAATCTAAGAAGAGAAATGAACATGGAACTACTGTAGGCATATAGAACACCAAACAATATTGATCAGAAGAGAGCCTCATCCTGACACATCATAATTAAAGTACCAGAAACCCAACACAAAGAGAGAATATTGAAAGTGGCAAGAGAAAAGCAGAAGGTTACACACAAAGATAAGCCCATCAGGATAACTGCAGACTTCTCAACCCAGACTCTAAAAGCAGGAGATCATGGAGCAATGTCATTCAAACACTAAAAGGACACAAATGCCAATCAAGACTACTATATACAGCAAAACTATCTTTTAAATTAGAGGGAGAAATTAAAACTTTCCATGATATAGAAAGCTTAAAGAAATTTGCAGCCACTAAGCCAGCACTGCAGAAAATTCTTAAAGGAAATGTGGATAGCGAAAGAGAGGCCAACAACACAAGTGACTCCCAAGAAAAAGACACAACAGCTAGAGAGGAATGAGCTGAGAAAAAAGTAAGGCTCGTAAACAACGTTAAAAACTACAACGATGGGAGGACATACCAAAATACCTCAACAATTACTCTAAACGTGAATGGCCTCAACTCACCTATTAAAAGACATAGACTAGTGACTGAATCAAAAAACAGAAACCCACAATTTGCTGCCCACAAGAGACACACTTAACCCAAAAGGAAACTCATAGACTGAAAATAAGAGGATGGAATTCAATATTTCATGCAACAGGTCCCAGGAAACAAGCAGGGTAGCTATATTAATCTCAGACTCATCAAATTTCAAAACAAAAAAGGTGAAGAGAGACAAAGATGGCCACTATAGACTGGTTAAAGGAACACTAGAACAGGAAGAAATCACAATTATCAATATATATGCCCCCAAATCTAGAGCACCCAGTTATGTAAACCAAAAATTATTAGACTTGAAAGGACACATAGGCCCCCAAAACAATTAGAGTAGGGGACTTTAAAACGCCACTATCACAGATAGATAGATCAACCAGACAAAAAATTCACAAAGATATACAACTGCTGAAAGACACTATAGAAAACTTGGACATAACAGATGTTTACAGAGTTTTCCATCCAATATCAACTGACTACACGTTCTTCTCAGTAGCACATGGAACATTTTGTAAAATAGACCATGTTCTAGGCCTTAAGTCATGGTTAAGTAAGTAAAAAGGGATAAAAATAATTCCCTGCATACTCTCAGACATAGTGGAATAAAATGGGAACTTAACAGTAGCAGAAACAGAAGAAAATATACAAATATATTGGAGACTTAACAACTTACTATTGACCAAACAGTGGATCACAGAAGAAATCAGAGAAGAGATCACAAACTTCATAGAGTTAAGTGATGATGGAAGTACATCCTATCAAAATTTTTGGGACACAATGAAAGCAGTACTTAGAGGAAAATTCCTAGCCATACATGCATACATCAAAAGAACAGAACAGTCACAAATAAACACGCTAATAATGCACTTTAAGGACCTAGAGAAACAAGAACAACTTAACCCAAAAGGCAGTAGAAGAGAAGAAATTATAAAGATCAGATCAGAAATAAATGAGATCGAAATTAAAAAGACAATAAAAAAGAATAATGAGTCAAAGAGCTGGTTCTTTGGAAGAATTAACAGAATCGATAAACTTCTAGCTAAACTCACCAAGAGAAGAAAAAGTACAGACTAGCGCACTTAGAAACGAAAAGGGTGAAATCACAACAAACTCCGCAGAAATTCAGAATATTGCAAGAAATTATTTTGAACATCTATATTCTAACAAGTTAGAGAATTGGCAAAAATGGATGACTTCCTAGATACCAATATTAAATGAAGAAGACATAAAAAACTTGAACAACCCCATTACACACACAGAAATTGAAGCAGTAATAAAAGCTCTACCTACAAATAAAAGTCCAGGACCAGATGAATTCACAGCAGAATTTTTTCAGTACTTCAGGGAAGAACTAACTCCAATCCTCCTCAAACTGTTTCATAAAGTAGAAAGCAAAGGAATACTACCAAACTCATTTCTTGAGGCTAGCATCACACTAGTCCCAAAACCAGACAAAGACTTAACCAGGAAGGAATATTATAGACCAATATCCTTAATGAATATAGATGCAAAAATCCTTAATAAGATTCTGGCAAATAGAATCCAACAAGTAATCAGAAAGTTCGTATACCATGATCAAGTGGGCTTTATCCCTGAGATGCAAGGCTGGTTCAGGGATGCAAGGCTGGTTCAACATACATAAATCAATCAATGTAATACACCAATAAAAGCTAAAACAAAACCCACATGATCATCTCAACTGATGTAGAAAAAGCCTTTGATAAAATTCAGCACCCTTACATGATAAAAACTCTGAGAAAAATATAGAAGGGCCCTATTTAAAATTCATAGAAGCCATATATGCTAACCCTACTGCAAATATCATAGTAAGTGGAGAAAAATTGAAATAGTTCCCTCTCAAATCTGGAACATGATGAGGCTGCCCACTTTCACCACTCTTATTCAACATAGTCCTTGAAACACTTGCCAGAGCAATCAGACAAGAAAGTGAAATAAAGGGAATCTGCATCTGAAAGGAGGAAGTCAAACTATACCTACTTGCAGATGATATGATTATCTACAATGGAGGACCCCAAAAACTCTACTAGGAAACTCTTGAAAAAAAATTAGCTAAATTACAGGCTACAAAATCAATATTAAAAAATCAATAGCTTTTTTTTTTTCTATACTAACAATGAACTTACTGTGAAAGATCTCAGGAAAACAATTCCCTTCTCAATAGAACAGCATAAAATTAAATACCTAGGAGTTTACCTAACCAAGGAACTTAAGGACCTACATAAAGAAAACTACATTACATTGAAAAAAGAAGTTATAGGTGACATCAGAAAATGGAAAGGCATCCCCTGCTCATAATAGGCAGAATATAGTCAAAATGACTCTACTGTCAAAACTGATACAGATTCAATGCAATTCCTATTCAAAATACCAACAATTTTTTTCAAAGAACTTGAAACAATATTCCTTAAATTCATATGGAACCAAAAGAGACCAAGTATAGCCAAAGCAATTCTGAGTAACAAGACCAAGGCTCGAGGCATTACAATACCAGACATCAAGCTCTACAATAAAGCAATAGTTGTAAAAAACAATTTGGTACTGGCACAAAAACAGACAGACCAGTGGAACAGAATTGAGGATGCAGAGACAAACCCAAATACCCTCAAGTACTTAATCTTTGATAAAGGAGCCAAAAGCATACACTGGATAAAGGACAGCCTGTTCAACAAATAGTGCTGGGAAAACTGGTTATCCACGTGCAGAAGAATGAATCTAGTCACACACCGGTCACCATGCACCCAAATCAAATCAAAGTGGATCAAAGACCTAGTCATTAAAAGTGAAACACTGAACCTTCTAGAAGACAAATTAGGCAAATATCTGAAAGACATAGGTGTAGGAAAACATTTTCTTAATAAGACACCAAAAGCAAAAGAAATTGTCCCCACTATTAACAAATGGGATCACGTCAAATTAAAAAGTTTCTGCAGAGCAAAGGAAATTATCAACACTGTAAAGAGAATCAACGGACTGGGAAAAAATACCACCAACACCTCAGATAGGGGGCTCATAACCAGAATATACAGAGAACTGAAGAAAAGTAAGCCCCCCAAAATTAAGGGCCCTATTGTAAAATGGGCAAAAGAAATGGGCAGGCAATTCACTCAGGAAGTTCAAGTGGTCAATAGATATATGAAAAGAAGTTCACCATCCCTAGCCATAAGGGAAATGCAAATCAAAACACTGCTAAGATACCATCTCACTCCAGAGAGATTGACCTATATCAACATCTCAAATAGCAATCAGTGCTGGTGAGGCTGTGGGGTGAAAGGAACCCTCCTGCACTGCTGGTGGGAATGTAAATTGGTACAACCAGTATAGAAAACAGTATGAAGAGCTCTCAAAAGACTGGAAATAAATACCCCCTTTGATCCAGTGACACCCCTCCTGGGAATATATCCAAAAGAGGCCAAAACAACATATAACAGAGATACATGTATACCCATGTTCACAGCAGCACAACTAACAATAGCTTAAAATATGGAAGTCACCAAAATACCCATCAACAGACCAATGGATACACGAACTGTGGTATTTATACACAATGGAATCCTATGCATTTATAAAGTCTGACAGCTTGGAGGCTTTTGTAAGTAAATGGAGGAAACTTGAGACCATCGTGCTTGGTGTAGTGAGCCAGAAGCAGAAGGTGAAATATGGAATGGTTTCTCTGAGAGTCCTAGATCCCAGATCACAATTATCTCACAGAACTTAAAGAGAAAAATAAAGGAAATCGGGGGTGGGGTGGGTTGGGGGAGTGGGTAGGGGTGGATTGAAAGGAAAGCAAGGAAGGTCTTGTTACCTTGACTAGGTATGTATGTGCACAAAATGCCCCAAACCAATGTAAACCTTAATTTTTGCACTTAATATCAATAAAATGAGGGGGTGGTGTCTTACTTTTTCGTTGCTATGAGTCAATACCCGACACCCACAAATTTAGGAAAGGCAAGGTTTATTTTAGCTCACAGTTTCAGAAGGTCACAGTCCATTCAGGGGTGGCGGCAGCAATGGAAGTACGTGGCAGAGGCTGAGGTGGAGGCAGCTTCTCACACACAGGAAGGCAAGTTGAGACTAGTTGAGACTAGTGGAGCCCTGTCCTAGTCACAGTCCTAGTCTTAGTTGCCCAAGGAAGGCAGGAAGCACCTTATGTATCCTTTCAGGTCTCCGCCCCAGCGATTAGCCCCTTCTGCATCCTAGTGTGGAAGGTGTGGCCACTACACACCGTTAATCCTAACTTACACGCCTTTAATCCTAACTTAACTGTAATCCATCCCTCCAGACTAGGCCCCAATCCACCAACATCACATGGCTCCATAGATAATCCATAACATTAAAATACATGAGGAGTTTTGGGGAACACTCCAGATCCTAACCACAACAGGGGGAAAAGAAAAGAAATGGAAATAGCCTTGAGCTTTTCTTGGTGGTGGTGCTGCACTCCAGAGGTTGTTGTCTGCGTAGTCAAAATGATTAATGATGCCATTGAAACCCGAGGAAATACTCATGTAAAAAACTGTGGAGCTCAAGATGTGAACTGCAATACAACTGTAACTGCTGTATGCCTGTTTACCTCAGAGGGAAGAATCTCACCTGTCCTCAGAAATGACCCAGTAAATCAACCACCTAGCAGCAGTAAGAATTTTGACATCTACATTTCAGTCTCTAGACACCATTTCCCACTTTAGAGACTGGCAATTTTGGAATAATGGCTTATTTCAAATTCTGGAGCGGGAAGCACAAAAGAACACCCATCAAACAAGAAGAGAAAGCTACTGAAAATTAACAGTACGGTGTTCAAAAGGCACAGGGGAGCTTACATAAAGTTCTCATGGGCCAAATAGGAACTCTTTTTTTGAGGGGTGGTAATAGGAATTGAACCCAGGGCCTTCCCAGTGACCTACCGTATCCGTGGTCATTTTAATTTTGATACAGTATCTCAAAATTAAGTTGCTTGAACTTGTGATTTTCCTGTCTCAGAAGGACATCACCATATCCAGCTCAAATAGGTAATTTTGGACAGGTAACATTAATAGCTACAATGAACAAAATCCATTTAGTATTGATCCACAGTTTTTATACAGGTGAAAGATAGCTTATCTCCTTTTATGAAGTTTTTCAAGTCATGAATTTCCTGTCCTCTAAAGGTTACCACTGATTATTTAGGAATGAAATATTTAATTTCTACATATTTTTAAATTTCCTATTCATAATTTTCCTAACTGGGGGAGTACTCTGTAAGACATAAATCTTTTCATTTTCAGACTTGTTTACAGCAAGCACATGATCTAACTTGAAATATCTTACCATATTCAGTCCAGTTGTTTTACCCATTGACAACAAGGTATTCTCAGTGCTCCATTTTTTATTGAATTGTTCATTTCTTTCTCTTGTTCTCTAGGGTTTACTTCACGTAGTTTGAGGTCTCCTGCTTGTACTGTATTTGTTATATAAACAACCTTCTGTGTTTTCAGGTTTGTCTTGTCTGACATTAGCACATCCACTCCATGCTGGCCTCCTACTAGCCTTTTACTGTCAACTTATTTGTATATTTACATACAAAAATACATCCTCTGTAGATAGTATACAGTTGATAGTATTTCTATCCAGCCTCATATTTTTGATATGATTGCTTAATCCATTTGTCATTAACTTACATAGCATACTAGGCTGGTGTGGATCTGGAATGCTCCCCAGAAGCCTCACGTATTTGGATACAGTGAAATGCCTACAGGGACAATTTGCTGTCAGGAGGTGGGACTCCGCTGGAAGGGGTGTTTGGGCTTGACCTGGAGGGATGCTGTCAATTTACTGCGACTGGGAGGCACCCAGGACAGGGCTTTCATGCATGTGTTGACTTGTGGGCCCCGAAGAGAGGGAGGAGCACCCACTTTGGATGTGGGTGGCCCAACCGGCAGCTCCAACTAAGTAAAGAACACTATTATGGCTTCTCCCAGAAAAAGCTCTAGCCTTTCGCTTAAGTTTCCAGACATCCACGTGCTCTTCCTTCATTAGGTTACCTGCATCATGCAGAGCCTTTCTCCCACTACACCTCTGCATGCACTTCCACCACTCCTGGCGGTTCATGGATGGACAACATGAGACGATCTGAAAATGTGAGCTAAAATAAATCTTCCCTCCCTTAAGCTACCGATGTTGGGTATTTTATCTCAGCAACAAATAAATAATTTTGATATATACTATAGTAAGTTATTGATATTCTGTGGGATTCACCTTTTTTTCTAAGAAGAAAAGGGGATATACCCCAAACCATGTAGTACCAAATACACTTAAGTTTTCCCATAACTAAACCAAATCACCAAAGATAATTAAGTTTTTTGGATTCACATCAATGATAACTTTCTTTTAAAATAACACATTATTCAGCTTTGCAACAAAAGCCTATCAATTTCCTTCCAAGAACTCAAGAATTTATCAATTCTTAGTCAACATTAAATTTAAAGGAGTAAAGCATAATTTTAAAAACACCTCTGAATTTATCAACCTATTAATATCTTTCAAATTTTACTTTTTACAAAATGTTAACTGCAATTAAAATTTACAATTCACTTTCTAACACTCATTCTTGTCTAAAAAGGCTACAAATATTTTTTTGAATCTCAACTTTAGTCCACTCTCATTTAGTGTTATTTGTGAGATTGTGCACACTGACCTTTTTAGCTTAATTACTGGACATTTGACAAGCATCCTGTTGTCTCCTGTAATCGCAATAGAACAGTAAGCCAATAATCCTTCCTGTTAATTCAACTAGTCAGCATTAATAAAGATTAGTTGATCTGAATTTATACACTCAATTTTAATGGCTTATTTCCATTATACCCTTCAAAGAATGCTTAAGAAAAACTGCCTTTTTTTTTTTTTTTTTCCTGATACTGTGGTTGGAACTCAGGGCCTTCAAACTATGCTGATCTCCAGCTCACTTTCTGATTTTGAGACAGGGTCTCACCAAGCTGCCTAAGTTGAACTTGGGGTCCTTCTGTCCCAGCCTCCCAAACTGCTGGAATTACAGGCATGTGCCACCAGGTTTGGTTATAAAACTAGTATTTTCAATAAGCATCATATGGTGAAACAAAAAGGGAAACAAGTCAACTGTGATTTTTGATTGAACACAGTAGGACCCCCACTATCCATAGAGAAGCTTTTTTTTTTTAGCTGAAATTCTTCAGCAGATATAAAATACAGCATATGTTTGGTTTTATGCAGGCTAAGAATTCAAATTTTAAACACTGAAACATTAAATTCAATATATATTTGAAGAAAACTTCTTAATATTGTTCACTTTACCTATCTTTATTTTTACTAAATTCTTAAGTTTCTTTTGTTTTGGTGCAGCGAAGTTCAAGTGTCATTAATCCTGAAATCTCTTGTAATTTTAGCTTTTATTGTTCCAGTTGTTGTATCAGCTGTACATTTCTGCTTATATATTCTATTTTCCCATTTTTAAAACTAGAAAAGAGACTTGATATGAAGCTATGTATTTCAACTTAGGTTCTAATTATGATTTAAATGTCTACAATAACTCTTATGATCTGCATAAAATGCTTAAACACACACTGTAATGTTTTAGCCAGTAGTAAAACATGGTTAGACTGGAATTCTTTGACATGAATTAGCAATGTACTTGTAATACAAAGAAGCAATGGAATGCCTCCCCATCTTACATAATGCATCCGCTGTGACCTTATAAAAATAAATTTGACAAGATAGTCACACTAGTAATATTCTGAGTGCTCCAAAGCCACACACAGATAGACACTGCTATCTTGAACAGACCTTCCTAGGTTCAACTCTCCAGCACCACATAAGCCAGGCATGGTAATGCAAGCCTGTAATGCCAGCATTCAGAAGGAAGACTGCTGTGAGTTTGAGACCAGTATGGCTTACATAGTTCAGGACCAAAATGAGCTACAGAGCTCACCTTGGCTCAAAAATAAATAAATAGATAATAAACAAATAAGATACACAAAAGAAACAAGATTAAAAAGTCAATCTAGCCTCAAGTGCTACCTTCAACTATTTTCCACAATCACTCAGCTATTCAGTGTGGCATATTGGATCTCTTTTGCAGCCTAAAATGAGAATTAATGATCACAGGAGATAATGCAGTTTGAGAAAAAGTACTTTGACTACATACTTTGTCAGGTCAAGGAAGGAAAATAAGGTCTTACACACAGATTAAACGACTAGACAAAAACTGTCAAGTCAAAAATGGAGATTCATGTTAATTCTATTTACTAAACATTTCAAATTCTGCGTCCTTTCTATTCTTGCTGCTCTACAATTCTCCTCAGCTTAGTATCTGTCACCTAAGCCTCACCTGAAGCCAGCTGACCAGCTGACACCAATTAAGATTGTAGCTACAAAATTTTTATTTCCAAACTAAACATAAGTTGTACAATCCTAAATGTCTCAATTCTCTAAATAATGACTGACACATGATTAAGAAAAGCTGTACAATAATGACATTGATTCACCAACGTGAACCAAGTATATGCAATCCTTTCACCCTGAGCCTGGCAGCTTAGACTCACTTTGCTGGTAAAGCTAAGAAGCACCAGGCAGAGGGAACTCTTGAAGGTCATCTCAGGTCACAAAGATAGAGGGAGCAACGTTTTTTACTAGAAAGCCAAAATAATTTAATAGCTTTTGGGTGGGTCAGAGTGACCTGAAGTTTGCAATCCAAAGAAAATGAGGAAACTGACATTTCCTTATTCATTTGATTAAAATGTTACATGCACTAAAAAAATTGTTTTTTAAGTTGCCTTCTAATTCTTAGTTTTGCCCCAGATGGTTAGACTCACTGGAAAACAACTGACTTAAGAGTATTTAGAACAAATTTACTTACAGAAATATTTATCACGTCTTTCTAAAATTCTAATTAAAGTTCTTCTTTATATAAGATTCTATTAATATAAACCCATTAATTAAAACTGTCCTTTTAAGATTTATAAAAAACTTATTTTAAAATCAATTTAAATCTGAATACCTAAGTAGCAAAAAAAAGTGTCCTTAATACATATGACATTATTACCTAAAATTGCTATGTATGCTGAAGTCTCTAAAATGTTCTTTGGTATTTATTCCTCTAAGGAACATTTAGAATTATGAGTTTAATACTTTCAACTTTTTTCGACAAATGGAGGAAGAAAATTTATTATAGAGAGGCAAAATCAGATACTAAGGATTATGTAACACATGCCCACTTTGAGAGCTCAGCAAACATTTTCTCTAAATTGTCTCTTCTCTTTTAAAAGATTTTCCAGAATTTACATAAAATTTATACTTGTCACAGAGTAGTTTCTAAAAAGTAAATCAACTCCCCTAACTGCCCACCCTCAACTATAAAGCCCACCACACCTGAGGAATGGGAAATCACATGTTTTTAAAGCTTACATATACATAAAATATACATGTCAATAGGTACAACATTTAATAAGTCAGTACAACCCAACACAATGTTTGCTACTGTGTTGAAAAGTATTTATTTAAGATATGTCCACCTCCTTCCAAATGATGGAAGACATAAGAGCTGGTTTCTTATACTATGAGGTATATGGTAACAACAATAATAATCCCAAATGCAAAAGGACCATCAAGTGTCTAAATATAAAAATCAAACTTTGGCAAAGATATGACTGTCATACATATCATATATATATAAGAAATATATATATATATAAGAAATATATATAAGTCAGTAAGTAGATACATATGCTGATGTCATTTCCCCACACCATGGCTCTACACCTATTCACTATTCCTTTTGAGAGGCTGAGTTACAACCCTGTTCTAGAGAGATTCAGAATTTTATGTATGTGGTCTAATGATTCATGTTTATTTTTCTAAAATGTCAAGACTATAGCTATACAAATTACACTTTAAAGTATTTGAAACAGATATTGAATTTATTGGTTGGCTATGAGTAGGAAAATACATCAGTAAAGAAAAGCGACCCTGTATATAAATATAATACTAGCTAGTTACAATCTGACCAAAAATGTTTCACTGAAAAGAATAGTAAAAGCCCTTGTTACCACCAGTCTGTATGGTATAAATTCAGTTTCCCATGACCCTTATCAAAGAGCTGCCCAGGCAAGTGTGACAATCTTGGAACTCAGTGCAGATAATATGCTGGGTTTTGTTATCACACGAATGGTAAGCAAGAGTTAGTCCAGTGCATTACACAATATTATGGACTGTGATAAAGACTAGGATATCTATTTTAGACACTACATCAACATACCAGTTTTTAAAATTTAAGTAACCAAAAGGAAGAACAAAGCAAACATCGTAAATACCTTTTTGTGAACAGGGTAGACACTTGCTTAAGGTGGTCTTTCAATTTTCTGCAACACAGCTACACTGTATATTCTGATTATTTTGTCTAAGTTGGCTTTTGTCCTTACATGACATGACCCCCAAACCTTCCAAGTTACTACAGAAACTAATTTTGTAAGTTTAAACAGGAAATAAAAAGTGGAACGCTAAACCTTAAATGGTGTTATAAAAATCCTTAATCTTAGAAGAGCTTTGAAACTATATTTCAACATTTACAAGTGCATGCCACCCAATTTAATAATATTGTTAGGTTTCAAAGTGCTAACCCAAAATAAAGTCGCTTTGTTGTCATCAAATCAAAACATGAGCAAAAATTCATTTCTTGAAGATGTCCTTTGCCTATCTTCTGGGACTTAATATTAAAATTGTAATCAACAATTTAACAACTTTAAATTACATCATAAATTAATTTTGATCAACATTATTTAAAACCTCAACGCACACATAAATAGTTATCATTAATATGGTAAAATGTGTTCAAGAGATCTACAACAAGGGATCAAGTGCTTTCAAATTTCTAACCTTTAAAACAAAAAACAAACCTCCGAATTTGCTGTAAAACACTCACAAGATGGTTTTACCCAACAAAACCACTGAAGTTACATTATGGCAAAACATTAAATACATTTGTTACAGAATTTTTGTAAAATAATCTACACTGTAAAAACAGACTAGTCTTTACTGCATTTTAGAAGTATAGATTATTGGAAATTATTCAGGACATGGAAAATACTAAACCCATAACCCTTGCTTAATGAAAGTATCACACTCTATTTTGGTGTGATCATTTACACTCTAGAAAACTCAAAATACTTCTCTTTTGAAGGTTAGAGTTGTAAATCTACACTCTTGGTTCAATTTATCACTATCTACATAAGATGGAGAAGCTGTCCAAGCTGATCCACAGAATGCAGTATGTCCGGAAGAGGCAAAAATAAGTACTTCCAAGACACTACAGACCAATATATCTAAATATGCCACTCTCAAATTCAAATATATTGCAGATAATAACAAATACAGATGAAAACATTTTGTGTAAAGCTCAAACCTTTAGCATCTAACAAGTGCACTCTAGTTCCAGCATCTATGAAAAGAATACTCTTACATAAACAAATACAAAATAAGTGCTCCACTCTTCCCTTTCCACAAAGCTCTCTGGACCTGTGACTCCAGAGTGCATGGTGCATAAAAAGTGGCTTCCTTGATGTCAGCCCAACCAGCTCCATCGTGTGTCATGATGCACATTACAACACAGTGTTCAGGAAAAATGAGTAAACACACCTTTTATTCTCACTTTACAAAACAAGAACAATAACAAAAATAATAACATAAAAAGTTAAGTACTGGTTCTACGTCAGTAACACCAGCTTTTGAATGTACTGATTATAAATGGGATGTGTTTAGTGTCGGCACAACCTTAGGAAAAGGCAAAAAATAGAAAATCCATCACAATAACCCCTTTTTTAAAAAAAAGTTTAAAGAAAAAACCAGATCCAAGACAAAAATGCAAGATCAAAACTTTTTAAGAGAATTTCCTAAAAAGAAAGTCATTTTTAAACAAAATGTTATTTTTCTTTTAAAAACAAAATAAGCACACTTAGTGCTCCACATTTTTCATAAAATTTTAAGTCATCCAAATGACTCACTCTCTATATAAAAATTATTAACATTCAACAATTCTTTCTTAATGCTCACATGGTGTCCTTTTGCTCCCCTGCCTGCAGTTGAAACAAAAGCAGACCCAACTTCCTCTAAATTCATTTGCTTTTCCAGAAGAATGATTAAGAACATTATATATACAAAGTAACTTTCCAAAGTCAAAACTGGTTTTAATCTCTAATCTACTAATGGCACTATGGGCACAGGATACAGTGTAACTTTCATCTTGGTTGACATATTAAAATGACTTAGTCACTTTAAAAATGATTTAAGAATTGTCTTGGGGACCTGTTTGGAAACTGTATCTAATTTATACTGCTTCAAAAACAGGAAATTACTTTTTCTTTAAAAAAAATAAAAGGAATGATTTTTTTAAAAATCTAAGAGAAAAAGAATACATGGATGAACAACAACAAAAACAACAAAAATTCACATGATAGTAGTATTCAGAGTGACAAACAGCACTGTGCAATGACAACACAAAGCAGGGCTTGAGTGTGGGAGTGACGACCCGAGGACCAATGCTATGAACATTTTCCAAAATGTGATAGTCAATGCTTCACAATGAAAAAAGCCACAGCCCATAAAAAAGCATTTTCATAAAATTCTCACAATGTTAAACATGTTAAACAGTATTTTAAAAATATAAAAGATGCACAGATTTTCTCTGCATGCACAGGCAGTGCTCAGTGAGAACAAATTTATGTAGGCACAGTGGAGGTAAGACAGTAAATGTCTCAAAAAGGAATTCAGAAGCTGTACCTAAGCAGCTGTAAATTTTTAACTTAAAAAGTTAAAGTTAAAAATATCAGAATGTACATATCAAACCATCACAGTCCATAAATGCCTATGGATCACTTACTGTTCAGTTTATCTGTCCTGGTAGATAGTTTTCATAAAAATTCAAAATTCATGAATAAGTTGCCCCTGGACCAAGAAATTATCCTAAAGTTTAAGCAGACTTAGATTTAAAGAGCAATGTTCTCAACTTAAAAATAAAGTAGTACAAAAGGGCTAACAAAACCCTAACAGTGCAAATCACTGCAGAGAAAGTCTGTTGCAACTTTTACAAGCTGGCCTTCAGAACACAGAAAACTGTTTTTATTTTTTTTTTTAAAAAAGTCTTAGCTTACAACTGTTTTCAAATCTGATTTTTTTCAGTACAAAATTTCATAAATCAGGTCTTCTGTGGATCATATACAATCATAAAGGTTAAATTTGAATTCTGTATTTTACAAATACGTCTGAAAAAAGAGGGAGTAAAGTCTGGAAGAATGGTCTCCTGATGATACTGGCCTCAAAAAAGTAGTGCTACAGATTTCTGTGCAAAGAAAATATGCTGTTCAAACATTTTCCTATTTAAAGGCATGAAAATTACATCAGACAAAAGAAACAGAAAAATTACTTGTTACAAATTAAAGATAGGTGCAAACACACCAATCCCTGTCTAGCAGTATATAAAGCATATTGGGCTCAGAATTTGTCTGTTGCTAGCACCTGGCTTTCACAATTATGTCCTTTACCAACCACCAAAATTCAAATCATTAAGAAAATTCCCTAACAATTTCTCACTCC
Source organism: Ctenodactylus gundi (assembly GCA_004027205.1). Classification (NCBI taxonomy): domain Eukaryota; kingdom Metazoa; phylum Chordata; class Mammalia; order Rodentia; family Ctenodactylidae; genus Ctenodactylus; species Ctenodactylus gundi. Next base: position 238,621 of record PVKB01001950.1, read on the forward strand.
CCAATATTCAGCTTTTCATGAGTTTAAAGTAAAACTGAGGCTGTCCTTTGAGGGTACTTGACTACCTCCTGCCAGCAAGGTGAATGCCATTAACCTGGGGCAGGAGAGGCAGTAAGAGCTCCAGCTGTGCAAAAAGTGAGAAGTGGTCAGAAGGGATGAGTGGGTGTGGGCAGCCGCTGATATGATTCTCAACTAGCCAATGATGGTCCAGAGGTCCCAAGATGCCTAAAGTGTTCAGCTGAGGTTTGGAATAGAAGATGTAGTCAATTATACCCTGAAAAACAAGAAGAAAAATAAAGATAATCCTGAAACATTTAGTATTTTAAAATTCCATCCTTAATGATGTTTGGTAAACAAAAGAAATCTACTGGCTTATAGAAAGAGGTAGTACTACTGAAGCCAAATGGTCCTGCAAATGTCAGATTCAGCAAAGTGAAACATTCTTCTTATCTATATCTTTACCAAATGTTCAAACAGACCTAAAAATGACCCTTCATAACTGCTTCTCTTTCTTAACATAAAACGTGCCACCTTTTCATGCTCACTACTCTGATGCCGTATCAGCCTTTTGGCAAGTAGGGTAAGGAAGGTATTTTGTAGGTGCTAAGTTCTTTTCTGCCTCAAGACCCGCATACAAGCTCTCTTCTACCTGGTCTTAAAACTTATCATCTGGTTTGTTCCTTCTCAACTGTCAGGTTAAATCACTTTCCATAGACACTCCTAAATCCTGCTCCTGCCTACTGGAACATCCAACCACTGATTCTGTTCCCTTGCTAATGCTTATACCAAGGTGTAATTACATAATCATTTGTGTAGGTGAGACAAGATGCTAAATGTCACCCCAGGGTGAAATACTAGGATGGGAGGTACTTCAGATCTTTAGGAGGTGAGGCATTGTTGGAGGCCCCTTAGTCCTGGGGGCATGCACTATGGGGATTAAGGGGCTTTGGTCCCTCTTTTTCTCTGCCTTTGCTTTCTGATTGATGAGATGAAAAATTTGCTTTACCATGTCTTCCCACCATGATGTACTTCCTACAGCTCAAAGCTGTAGGGACACTCAGTCATATAACATGACCTCTAAAACTGTGGCCAAAATAAAATGTTTCTCCTTATAAGTTAATTATCGACTTCAAGGCAAGTCTGTGAGTAACAGAACTATACAATATCTCTTCCTAGACTCAATTAAAAAGCTGAGATTGCAGTAAAACTCTGCCTGTTCAATGTAGCTAGAAGAGGGAGGAACACTCCAACAACTGAAAGGAGGCCATGTAAAGATCAGAAATCTTGAAGACACACTGGAAACAGAAAAACAGCAGCCCAAGAAGCCACCCCAGACCAACTGTGAATGGCTATGAGCCACCAGCATCCACAGAAGGAGGAAAGCTGAGCTGGAGCCCTGAATTTCAGACCAAGTAAGTGCAGATCCAGGACAAGTGGGAACTGACAGCAACTTGTAACTCCAGCTACCAAAAGTGAGCCTGTAGGAAGTGGAAACTGCAAACACACTAAGAGCTTCCCCTAAAGAAAGGCCTTTGGAGCCTAAACCAGCTTGGGAAAAGCAGAACTTGGCAGCCATAACAGGCAGTGATGTAGGTAGGAGCCATTAAAAAAAAAAAAAAAAGACTGAGTCTGAACTGTTTAGAGTAAAAAAAGTCTCAGATGGGCACACCAGGGTTTTTGGGGACATTCTTAAACAGTGCTCTTAAAAAGAACAAACTGGAACAAGAGATAGTTGAGAGAGGAGAGAAAGACCACTGTTCTCCTGAACAGCTCTGGTGGTAGTGGAAAGGAGCCTTGTGGAGTGGAAACCAGAACAGGCAGGAAAGCTTTGCTGAGGGGGCTGGGTGTGATCAAAACAACTCAGAGAACAGTCTGGTAGGTCCTCCCTCACTCACCGCTTATTCCCAGCACAGAACTCAGTGGACTTTTGGCTCTTCTGACACTCCCTTATACCCCTTCACAGAATCCGCTCGCCTAGGCCTTTAAAGTCCCTCAACAACATAAACATGGGAAGATAAAGCAAGAGGACAAATACAGAAATGCTTGAGATCCCAGAAAGTACTGTCACGGACCCTGAACTAGCAGAACTCACTCATAGGGAAGGAAATCAAGGAGCAAATAAACAAGTTCCAAAAAGACATTTCTTAAGGAAATAAAAGCAATGACCAGCAGACTTAAAGAAGAACTTACTAAACCAAAAGTGGACCTAATGGAGACAAAGCCTACTGAGCACATAGAAACCACAAATAAAAAGTTGGCTGAGGTAAATAAAGAAGGAACATTTTCATAGGAAAGTGGAAATTTTGAAAAGAAATTTAGCTGAGAAAGGCAGCAAGAGAAAAACAGACATTATTTAACCAAGGAAAACCCATTCAAATTACTGCAGATTTCTCAATGCAAACTTTAAAGGTCAGGAGAGCCTGGAGCAAAATCTTTCAAGCTTTAAGAGACAGCAAGTGTCAACCCAGGCTGTTGTATCCAACAAAATTATCCCTGAAAACTGAAGAAGAAGTAAACACTTTTCATGAGCAAGAACCACTAAAGAAATTCTGGACCACTAGCCCAGTACTTCAGAAAATATTTGAGGGAATCTTAGAGACAGAAAAAAAAGCAGCACCAAAAAAACACAGAGAAAAGGAAACATCCAAAGAGAAAGTGTAACAAAAAGGAAAAGCAAAGAACCAACGCTAGAAGAACAGGAAAACGGCAGTATTCAGTAAAAATCTTAAAATGATTGTTTTTGATGTTAATGGTCTTAACTCACCAATCAAAAGACACAGACTGGCAGAGCAGGTCAAAAATCCCAACCATTTGTTGTCTGCAAGAGACACTTCACCCATAAAAGGTACAAAGATGGAAGGTAAAAGGCTGGAAATGAATACTATGTGCTAGTGCAGCCCAGAAGCAAGCAGGAATAATTAAAATTGTTCTCAGATACTGCAGACTTTAAACTAAAACACATCAGAAGATACAAAGAAGGACATTATATATTGGTAAAAGGAATAATCCAACAAGAAGAGCTCACAATTATAAACACATATGCAGCCCATGTAGGTCTACCCAGTTACATACAACAGAAACTACTGGACATGAAGGGCCAAACAGGCCCCAAAACAATCATACTAGGGGACTTCAATACCCAACTCTCACAAAGAGACAGACTGATGGAACCAAAAAAAAAAAAAAAATCAACAAAAATAATTAGAGCTAAATCACACCATGGAGCAAATCAACTTAACAGATATCTACAGACTATTCTTTCCAACATCAACACAACACACCATTTTCTCAGCAGCTCATGAGACTTTTTCCAAAATAGATCACATCCTTGGACATAAGACATGCTTAAATAAATACAAGAGAAATGAAATCATTCCCTGTATATTTTCAGATCATTGTGGCATAAAACTAGAAATCAATAGCAAATTAACTACAGAAACTATTCAAATACATGGAGATTAAGTAATACATTATCAAACAAGCAGCGATCATAAAGAAACTAAGGAAGAAACGAAGGACTTCCTACAGCCAAATGACAACAGAAACACATCATATCAGAATATGTGGGACACAATGAAAGCAATACTAAGAGGGTAAAAAATTCATAGCTACGAGTGCACATATGAAAAAAAAAAAACAACAGAGTAAACTGAAATTAACAATCTTGTAACACAGCTGAAAATCCTTCAGAAAACAAGAACAAGTCAGACCCAAAGGTAGTAGAAGGAAGGAAAATTTAAGAATCAGAGCAAGGATAGATGAAACTGAAACTAAAAAACAATAGGCAAGATCAATGAATCAAAGAGTTGATTTTTTGAAAAGATAAATAAGATTGATAAACCTCTAGCCAAAATAACCAGAGAAGAATTCTTATCAATGCAATTAGAAATGAAAAAGGTGGAAATCACAACAAACACTACTGAAATCCAGAGCACTATAAAACACTATTTGGAAAAACTATATTCCAACAAATTCATAAACTTAGAAGAAATAGATAAATTCCTTAACACATATGATACACAAAAACTGAGCCAAGGAGATACAGAAACCCTGAATAGAGCAGTAACCCTAGGGATGAAACTGAGGCAGTAATAAAGGATCTACCAACAATGGACACTGTAGAATTTTTTTTTTTTTTTTTGAGATAGGGTATTGCTCTATAGCCCAAGCTGGTCCTGAACTCACTATGGAGCCCATCCATTCTGGCCTTGGACTCAACAGCAATCCTGTCTCAGACTCCCAAGTGCCAGGAATATAGGCATGTGGCACCACACCTGGTTTATGTGGTGCAGGGAATCAAACTTGGGTACCTAGTGCTTACTTAAGCACTTACTACACTGAGCCATTCCTCCAGCTCCTCACTGCAGAATTTTATCAGAATTTTAGAGAACAGGTAGTGCCAGTGTTTAAACTCCTCCATGGAATTGAAAGAAGGGGAACACTGCCCAACTCCTTCCTGGAAGCAAGATAAAGAAACTACAGGCCAGTTTCCTTAATGAATACTGATACAAAAATCCTCAATAACATACTTGCAAACAGAATGCAACAAATTATTAAGAAGATCATACACACGACCAAGCTGGCTTCATCCCAGGAAAGCAAGGCTGGTTCAACATATGCAAATCACCACATCAACAAAAGTAAGGACAAAAAACACATGATCATTTCAATAGATGCAATGTCGAAGGTTCCTTTTTCCTCACAGCCTCCCCAACATTTTTTTTTTTTTTGAGTTTTTAATAGCAGCCAGTCTTACTGGCCTTAGATGGAACTTCAGTGTTGTTTTAATCTGCATTTCTCTGATGGCGAGAGATGAACATTTTTTCATGTATTTATGGGCCATTTGGACTTCTGAGAACTGTTTCAGATTGACATTTTTTTGACTGGATCCTTTAACTTACAGGGTCTAATTTTTTTTTCAGGTTTGTTGTATATTCTTGATAACAGCCCTCTGTCTGAGGAGAAAGGGAAATGATACTATAATTCTACAAAAAAAGCTAAATATCTCATACATTTTATTACAAAAAGGTGACTACTACAAATGTGTCTCACCTACCAGACTACGGCTGCCTAAAGGAACCACCTGACCTGCACTTCCTCACAGCAGTAAACAAAAACATTATGTAGCCAAAGTTCCAGATCTGCTGGTTTTGCCCCACCCCTATAACTTCAGACCATCTTCTACAAGCTCATAGCCAATGGCACTGAAGCATATTCAAACATCTTTCCCCATATCTATACACTGATCAAAAAAAAAAAGAAGAAAAATTCTGTAATCTCTCTTATCCTTTGTTTATTACCTTCAGGTCCTCTTCAATCTGCCTAAGCAATAAAAAAGGAAGGAAAGGACATTTGAGAACAAAAAAAAACCACTGTTTCTATGTTCTATAGTACAAGAGCTCTTGAGAATAATATCTTACTCATACTATAATAGACAATCTGAACACTGTTGTCAATGAATTTAAAGTTGCTTAATTCTAGTCTGAATGTGTGCCTACATTTAAGACTTAGATAAATTATAAGACTCGCCAGTAAAATAAAGGTTTTAAAAGTTTAGGAATCTCAAGACACACCTTGAAATCAAATGTATAATTTGTATAAGGCATCAGGCCACTCTCATAGGCACTCTTCAACTTGAAACCATGAGTAATTCTTCCATTGGTCATTCCATTCTTCCCATTACAGCTGAAATTCGTAAGACTTTCATTATATCTCAGTTCCTTAAAGTCTTTATGATTTGTTTCTACTCCACCAGTGCTCAAATATTCAACAACACCTAAAAAAAGAGAAAAGCATCTTGGTTACTGTGAAGTATAATAACACAGATAACACAGCAAGCAAAATACAATTTACAAAGATCATGTAGCAGTAAATAATTTTACATTTCTCATCTTTCCACTTTTTAATTTAAAAAAATTCTCCACAACTTGTCTGAACCTATTTTTACAAAGTTGTAATTTTTATTCTCTCAAAACTGTATCTCACAGATGTGTTTTCCTAACTATTTTCCTTTAATGGTTACATAAAATAATTGGACTGGGGTATATTCACTAAACTAAATTATTGTTTTCAAAATTCAGGTTCTCACCTTTTAAAAAAGAGCTAAAGATAAATACAATAATCAACATTTTAGTATGTGGGTTTCTGCTCATGTAAATTATTGACTGAATACTCAATTCTAATCCTGAGATTTTGTTTCACACCTTATAATATTGTCAATGACGAAACAGAATCATCACCACTTAGGGTACAGAGCAATTTCATCATTTGTGGACATTATTTTCCCAATTTCCTAAGTATGAAATAGGCTCTGTGAACATATTTTCAATTAACATCCTTAGATATTTTCTTATTTATTTGCTCCTAAAACATGGTTCTTTTCTCTCTTTGCCCTTCAGATACTTGATAGCTATCTAGAGGGTAGAAAGCATGTAGATGAGTTGCCAGATATTAATTGTCTCAGTAGCAATAATCCCTGGACAGCTTGATGAGATAGACAAAAGAATAACTGATCTTAGATGCTTTTATTTTCCTCGAAAAGAAATGACAGTTTCTTTTAATGGTTATTATCTTTTGCAATGGCAACAATAATAAGCCACCAAATTCATCTACCACAGATATGGATGTGTGTGTTCATGTGTGAATGTACGCTTGCAAGCAATTTCAAGGAAAAGTATTTCTGTGTGTCTGAGACAGGGATGGACTATTTAGTCTGTATGTTTACAAGAGCTACAGTTTATACACTTTTACTATCTACAGAAAAAATATTTAAGATCAGGCAGGCTCTTTGTATCCTACTTTCTGATAAAAATCAAGATCTTTGCTTTTTCTGGTTTATTTGCTTGTTAAAATAACTTGAGTGATCTGTATAAATAATCTCAATTCCCACTTGAAGCATATTTTTCTTTATAAGTCATCAAAGGAAACACAATTTGAGATTCTATAATGCATAATCAAATTTTAACTGTGATTATATTACCACACGTTGAGATCATAAAGAATCAAACCTAGTAGACTTTTTTGAATCTGGGTTATATGACTTGAAGATAGTAAAAATACAACTGTTGTTCTTAAATAAGTCATTTCAAGTTAATGGGTTGAGCATTCCTTATCCAAAATGCTTGGAAGCAGATGCACTGTAAATTTTACATTTTGGAATATTTGCATATGATTTGCATTTGCTTAGGATATTGGGGATGGAATCAAAGTTTAAACATGAAATCCACTTATGTCTCAAATACATTTTATATACATATCCAGAAGTTAATTCTATATAGAATTTTCAAATAATTTTATGTGTGGAATTAGCTTCATAGTGTAGAATCTTCCGCTTGTAGCAAGGTCTCCCCAGCCCACACAAGAAAAGTTCTTAAATTTGCTCATTATTGCCAAAACAAATTGATTTTTCATCTGGACTAAATTTGAAATTATCACCAACAATATATCATAAAAACATCCTAAGTCACAATCATCCCTGTATCTCAAGTGACACACGTTTCTTACCAGAGTCTGGCAAAGAGTTAAGGTCTGCGCACAACACTAGTGGAATAGTTCCAAATTCACCCAGAACACTGGATTTTAGAGTTCGAGAGGCTTTATCAATTATGTTCTTCACTTCTGAGAGGAACATCATAGTTTGTACCAACTTCACATCAGAGTATTCGGGATCCCAATGCATGTGAGCATTAGCCACGAGAATAAGCTGCTTTTCTGTTCCAAGATGTGACTTTCCAGCTACATTAAATAAGAAAGAAACAGACAAAACCCACCCATCAGCCCACAGATTCTTGCAGCTTGAAAGTAAGTAATACCTCAGAATAGAAAATGACTAAAATTTACCTAACAATTGACTACACCATACAACAAACCTGAGAAACAGACATGTAATTCTCAGAGCAATACTTCTAGCACAGGGGAATTCACTATCTGTACCCAGACAGCACATTCTATTTAGGATATCTTGACCATCAAATAGTTGAAACTTTTGTTCTTAGATGTTCTAAAATCAAGTCTCATATTTAAACTCCCTTTCTTAGGTATATGTAAGACAGCACTAGGCTTTATCTTCCATCTTTACTATCCTTCATATTCAAAGTTTCAGTTTTTAGCCTGACAGTCATTATAAATATGTTTTTCATTTGAAGTAAATAGTCTACTTTCCAAAAATTCAAGACCTTTCTCACAATTAGTACAGGTTTGTCAGCAAAATGGCTTAGCTTACAGAACATCTCTGCTGGCAAGACATCATGAAGGCTCATGGAACTCTTACTCATTTGAAGTCATTTTAGTTAACACTAGTTTCAATATTTCTTTTATATGAAAAATTCTTAAGAGTAAAACCATTTTTTTTAAAGCTCTAACTTTTTGAGGTTTATAATACTTTTCCGGGCAACACTTTCTCATCTTAAGTTTTGTGGTAAAGAAATTAACAGTTTAGAAAAACAAATTCTCACTGAGTTTCTTCAGGTGTTAGACAAGACCATTAAAACATAATGAAGTTTCTGTTTTCTATTCTTTTTCAAGATGTCTAATCAAAACTATTAAATTTTGGAGGTCAATTTTACAGGAAGTGAAAGGGCCACTCACATGACATTTCAATCAACTCCTTTCGAAGTTCTAGCAGTACTGCAACTCCAATGTTATCTTTTGTCATGACTCTGTTCAGCATAGCTTCAGACCCTTCTGAATTTGCCATTGCTAGCTGATTAAATTCAACAGTGTGTTTCTGAACCAAAGTAAATCTAAAACAGAAATAAAAACACACACAAAGAAAGAACTGGATATTAGCTTTATGGGAAATGCAGTTTTCCCAAACTTTAACAGATACAATGGCACTTATACCACACTTTATGGAAAATTCTCCACACTAAGCACCAAGCTTCCCACATCCATTTAAAGTGATTTTCAGTCTGTAACTGATACAAGTAGCACCATGAAATACATTTACAACTTAACATAATGAAGTCATCTTCTGTTTAGATTTCATGGTGAAATATTGTATCTTATAATTTATAAATTAAAGTACATTTTTAATAATCCCTCTACCACCCTAGAGGGAATGTTAACTACATAATATTTCAAATAACAATTGGAGTTAAAGCCTAGTAAACACCTGAAGAAACAGCAGCACTTTAAGCATGTCTCCAAAACAAGGTTCTGATGATTAAACAGCATTGTTTTCTTGAGTAATAAAACAGTGCCTTATTCTCTCACTTGCCAATTACTTTCCACATCTCTGGCCCCTACTCTGCAAATACTGAGAATATTTTCCTTAAAAACAACAAAATGAAACAAAACAAAACAGAATAGACTTACTTTTCTGTCTTGAAGAATATTGCACAGCCATCAACATGTTTTCTTTCCTGCTCTGACATTGTCCTAGCTCGAGACTTAGGACTAAAGAATCCACTATAGCCACGTTCCTTCAGCTCTGCCAGAAAAAAACTGTAATACTGTTCCGTTTCAACCTCCTGACAAATTGTAAACAACAAAGTTACTTAAGAAGACAAAAATTAGCCCAACGCATAAAATCTACGTGACTGAGCTACAGATTAAAGAGTGTTAACATCTGCAATCTAATTTATTTAAAATCAGTCATAATACCTACTTGTCATTTTATAGGACCCAGTTAGTTGCCAAGCTCAATTCTTTATTGTTGCAAAGTAATAAATGGGAAGACAAACACTCCTGCGAGTATGTCTTTAATGTTTTTTAGACTTTCATGAAAGAATCACAGAAGGAACTTCACAATCATAATTTCAGACCCATGAAAGTAAATTGTCCAAAATTTTCTGTTATTATGAGAAGTAGACTGAGAATTCAAAGTTACTGTGTATAATAAGGTTCAAACCTTTTACCACCATGCCTTAAATATTCTCGTAACACTCACTGTAAAGAAAATTTATCTAGGCAATGCTACAATTTCAGTTACTTTGCTACCTAACTCAAAAATAGTATGCAGAGACACTGAAGGGAGGAAGGTGACTAGTTAGCTCTCAATACAAATGTTTAAAACCTAGCTTGAATCATTTGCTTTATTTGGCAGAATAGTACTGCAATGCCAAGCAGGTATTGCTCTCCGTATTCTTTAAAAACAGAAAAAGCTAGTATTTTAAAAACTTTAAGCTATGAATTCTGATGAGTCAGTATAATGTGTCCTAGTATAATTTCTCCTTGCTAAGTCATCTTCATGACTTACCTGTAGACTTATAATATCAGCATTGCAGCTCAAGATTTCTTGAATAATGGCCTTTTTCCTGTAGTCCCAATTTAGTGCCCATGATGGACAGTAGCCATATAACTGCCGGGTCGCATATTTATCACAAAGAACATTATAGCACATGACAGAAAATAAGGCTGTAGGAAAAATAACTTTACTTATTCATATACGTGACAGAGGAAAAAAAGAATTTCAGTAATGGTTTTCAATTAAATGTTGATTTTATTCACTCTATATTCACTGAAAAGCTACTATATACCAGACACAAGAATATCAGAAAAGATGGTGAATGAGAAAGACAGATACATGAACAAGTCAGAATGTAACACACTTGATACTAGCGATAAAGTGTACACATAAAATCTGGAAGCTAAAACACCAAGTTCCTGAGTTCTTCAACCTAGAAATGTCTAAAAAATGCACACAACATAAATATTTTATTGCTAATAATGCTAATGATTATTTGAACTATTAGAAAAAAAGGTGACTATATATTTGTTCAACACAGCATGGCTACAAAGTTTCAATCCATAAATCAACAACAAAAAAGTGCAGTATTTGTGACAAAAAATAAAACAAAATGCAATGAAACAAGATTATGCTAGTCCTGGTAATATTCATGCAAAAGAAAAGGAGTACCACAGAATAAATCCTGTTACTCAACCCATGGGGCTCCCAAATAATTTTCATAAAATTTAGGCTAAAGAAAATTGGTCATTAATTCAGTCTTTCTCTCCAGTAAAGGTTTAGGCCATCATACAATGTCAGAATGTCAAATAAATTTGGAATATATTAGGATTGAAACCTGCAATATGTAAAGATTTTTGGTATATTTATTATAAATGAATTTGCTGAACAGTTTATGACAAGCTTTCTCAACAGTGGCACTGCCATTCTGGGTAACTGGGCTGTGCAATGCAGGCTACTTAGTAGCATTCTTGACCTCTACCCACTAGACAGAAATAGCATTTTCCCCGGCCTGAAAATCAAAATTACCTTGAGACCTTGATAATTGTTCCTGGGAGGATAAAACTGCTCCCAAGTTGAGAAGCAGAGGCTTTAAAACATATATTCTACTGCAGAGCATACATACAAATCAGATGAGCAAGAGAAGTCTTTTAATATTAAGACTTCCCAAACTAAATCATTTAATTCTGCTTTAATATTTTCAAGAATACTCTAAAATCAGTAAGACCAAATTAAAAAAATAAACTTAAAAAAATAAGGGTACTAACCAGTTGGCCTTGTTCTGTCTGGTTCTTGTAACATAATCCAAGATCTTGGAGGTGGCTGTTCTGTAGAAACTAGATGATCATAGAAAATACAGAATTATGCACTATTCTTCTATGCCTTCACAATAAAAAACTTTAAACAAATGCCACTTACTTCTTTTTGCAGTACCTGACAAATTATCAAGCAAATAGTTTAGCAGCCTTCTTGTTCCATCTGGTTCCAAAGATAGGTTCAATATATCCTGGGTAAGTGGATTTCCTAAAATGTTTTTAAAATAGGTATATGAAACCAAGGATAAGTATTAAAATATTTCAAATTTTAAAAATATATCAAAATTATCAGATTATCTGTAACATCTGGTATGATTATTAATAACTTATCAAAGTACAGAAAAAGCTGGAGGAATAGTACTGTGGTTAAAGTGCTTGCCCTAACAAGCACAAGGCTCTGGGTTCATTTCCCCAGTACCACATCAGCTGGGCGTGGTGGTACATGCCTGTAAATCCCAGCACTAAGGAGGCTGAGGCAGGAGCACTATTATAAGTCCAATGCTAGTCTGGGCTACACAATGAATTCAAGAACAGCCCGGGCTACAGAGCCACAAACTGTCTCAAAAAGAAAAAGAAAAAAAAAAAGCCTAAAGTTCTTTAATTAAAAAAAAAGACAAAAATGATTTAAAAAAAAAACAAACTACAGAAATAATTATTTTTAGGTGAAATGTAAAAATTTATACTATGTTCAATAGAAGTAATTAAAAATTGATTAATACACTGATGTCAACATAGAAATGTTCTAGCAGTGCTCTGTACCTAACTCTCCTTCAGCAACACTTTCAATAACTAAAAGGGTTAAACTGATTAAAAATGAATGAAATGAGATAGGAGTAGGGAATGGAAAGACGGATATGACAAAAGTATAATGAATGAGAGAAAAAAAGATTCAAGAATGCTGTAATGCTAACAAAACAATCTTAGGTCAAATCTAAATCATACACTTAGGATTTAAAAAAAAAAAGCTTACTGAATTAAGTAACAAAATAAATGAGACTTGGTATGAGTTTACATACTAGGGAAGGGGAAAAAAATCCTGGCACCATGACACACTTATAATTTCAAAAGCACTCACTGTGAGTTCATGACCAGCCCGGACTACACAGCGAGACCCTATCTCAAAAAAAGAAAGAAAAAAAAAAAAGAAAGAAAGAAGGAAGGAAAAGAAAAAAAGAAAAAGAAAAGAAAAGCTAAGGTATAGTTAAAAATTTTTACTTGTTTAATTTAGCTTAGAGAGGGAGGAGAGCTCCAAGAATTTAAAGAATGTTACAGAAAAAAGTGGAAACCCCAAAGGAGTGCTGGAGGTTGAAGAAAACACCAGGTCAGGCAGCTATCCTAGGTTTCCTGGGAAGAGCCGTAAGCAGCTTGCAGACCAAGGTACGTGCAGAGCCATAGGAATTAACCACAGGCAGCAGCCCTGGCCTCTAGAAATGAGTCTGAAGGTAAAGCAAACTATAAAGTCACTGTAAGCTTCTCCTTGAAATGGCCTCCCAGCAACTCAGCAGACCAGTTTAGGAGAAGCAGTTCTCAGCCGCCATACTGGGAAATGACACAGGCATGAGTCATTATGAAAACAGAGGCTGAACTATCTTGGGTAAAAGAAGTCACAGATGGACAACACATCAGGAATTTTGGGGACACTCATGCCTGGGAAGGAACTGGCACAAGAGATAGTTGCAGAGATGGGAGAAAGGCTGCTGACTTCCCAAACAGTTCAAGTCCTAGTGAGAATTGGCTGCACAGGGCAGGAAGCCCTGCTCTTGGGAGAGGGTGGTTTGAACAGACAGGAGAGCATCGTTCATGGAGGTGGTCCTGTATAAAACACTTGGACTGTCAGGTACCTCTCACTGTCTACCCCCAGCACAGAACTCACTGGGCTTTTGGCTCCACCTACACACCGTCATACACATTCAGAAGTGTCCCTGTCCCAGCTAGGTCATGAAAGTACATTCCCTCAGCAACAGAATAAAGGAAATAGGACACATGCAGATATGTGTGACTCTGCAGAAGCTAGAATCATGGCCCTGAATTAGTGGAACTTATAAGAAAGGAAGTAAAAAACAAAAGGACCAAATAATCAGTTTAAACAAGACCAAACAAATCCAAGAAATGATAAATGAGCTTAAAAAGGAATTTACTAAACAAAATAATGGTCCTAAGGAATACAAAGTTTACTGAATATGTAGAAGACACAAATAAAAAGATGGTTTAGGTAAAGAAGGCAATGCAAAATATTAAAAAACATTTTGGTAGAAAAGTAGAAAATCTGAAAAATCTAGTGAACTTCAGGATATAAGAAATTCATCTCAAAGCAGGGGAAGCTGACATGAACTTTACGAGGACAGAATTTCTGACTGTGAAGACAAGGTTGATGAATTAAATGTTGCAATCAGGGATGACTCCAAATCAAGACGTGAGCAAGGTAGACGGATCCAACAGATGCTAGATGATGCAAAGAGAACCTGCTGCGAAAGAACCTCAGGGAAGCAGCTCCTCCTGACTGGACCTGAAAAAGTCAACCTGGGAAAGCAGTCTGGGATCCCCGTCCCCCACCTCACTGCTTAACTGGATCTGTAACAGTTAAACTGTGAAGCTGAGGAGCTAGCTGAGTAACGCAAGGAGGAAAACAGAACCTGCTCTCCCGACAACCCATGAGATAATGGGCAAAAGGGCCAAGAGAAAACTGCATGCTCTGAAGCTTGCTTTGTGTGTAAGAAAGTATTTCAGCACACTTGCTATGCAGACATCTGTCTGTGTTCCTGTGTTCCCTACTTGCTGACTTGCAAGCCCCCCTGCACAAAGGATATAAAAGTAGCCTGCCCCTGAGCTTGAAGCCTTCGCCATTATAAAGTTAGCCAGGCACTGGCCCTAAATTTTCCTCTTACATCTGACCTCTAGGCTCTGAGTCTTGTTATCACTGGATTTCTGTTATCAGATTTCTATAACATTTCCTGGAGAACTCAGCAAAATTCTCAGAGACAAGATTGGCTGAACCTCTTTTGGAGTCAGGCTCACTGCTCCCTGGCCCTGCAGCATGCTGCAGTCCTGGACCTGAGAAGTACATACCCAAGAAGGACTTCCAGGGTCTCCTTCCAGATTACTGAAGAAGGCTGTAGAGCTAAGGACCAGGACCCCAGTCTGGCAGTGAAACAAAGATATGCAACGAATGTCTTGACTAGATAGGTTGCCCATGGGGCTGTCACTAAGAAGCTGGTGTGGAGTGATCCCCACAGGAGGTAATCTGAGTGTCCCTGGAAACTTATCAGGCCAGGGAACCATTCCTCTCCTTCCATTGAGACCAATATGATTCTGGTCACTGGACCAATGTGATTCTGGTTACTGGACACCACAATTACAGGTTAAAGGTAATAAGTTGTAGGTTAGACAGCATAGGAATTTAGGGAAATTTAAATAGGGAATTCTGTGATAACCTCTTGTGTGAATGAGCAACCATTCTCACATGTGGGTTTGGGTGATATTATGGTCTCATGGTTGGGTACCCTTAAGGACCCCTGAAAGCTATGAGATCTGTCTGGACCCGGTTCTGTGATTCTGTGGTGACTGGCACATATGGTCTAGGGTGTGACTGGACTAACATTTGGTCTTTAAGTCTAAGTCACTCCATCAGGCTGAACCTACTACAGCTAAGCCACACCTAAGCTCCCTACAGGGACACGGCCAGACAGGCACCTGAATGGTCTCCTTTGGGAGGCACTCACCCTTCATTTATCTTGCAACATCAGACACGTTAGGTATATATAAAATGGGTTCCTTCTGGTCTAAAGAAGACATAAGGAGGCCGACAATGCTGCAGATTATGCTGAGCCACTTCAAAGCTAGTTATTCTAGAACTACGGTGTACAGACGAAGCCAAAGACTCCTAGTCTTTTTTGAACTGGAGTGGCCCACTCTAGATGCAAAATACCAACTGAAGAAACTTTGGACTTGACCATCATTTCCTGTATAAGGGATATCTACAAGGAAGACCCAGGCCACCCAGATCATTTTCCTTGTATTGATGCCTGGCATGCTTTGGCTGCTCACCCTCCCAGCCTGCTGTGGTCCTATGAGCCTAGATGGCCTGCTGCACTGTTGGCAAACTGCCAGGGGGCCCCTCCTATCCTGCAAGCCCCAGAGCCAAATGCAAAGCCTCCATCAATGCTTCACTGATGCCAACACAACCAGTGAGAGTGATTCCTGACACCACACTAAGAGTGCTAGCCCCTGTACGGGTAGCTTTTCCTGATCCATCACCAGGTGCTCTTGCACCTTCAACTCTACTGTTTGCTTCAGATGAACATGGGCATGTTCACCAGGCTACCTGTGCTCAGCTGACTACCCAGGCTCCTCCAGGGACTGTAAATTCTGAGTGGTTTGCAGCTTCCCCTGCTAGTTGAGACCCTAACGCAACAGAAAGGCAGCAATTTCTTACAAAGAAGATGCAATTGGCCCTCTTGCAGAAGCCCCTCACCCCATAAGGGCCAGGATGTGGGAAGTTTATCAGAGTGAGTGAAGTTATATAGAAGCCACATGAACTCCCCAGGCAGTTCTATGACAGATTGTGAGATGCCTATTGACGTGACACTCCCTTCAACCCAGAAGCACCAGAAACCGACACAGGGTGTGTCCGTTGATGGGATTATGTCAACTTGATGGAATTAAGACCCACACCTCTGTTATTATTAGGATTTGTCAGTCACCCTAGACTGGGGCTTACAAACTTGTCGGGATTGGAGCGTGAGTCATTTGTGGGCTGGCCAATGAGACAGGAGTGCCCAC
Source organism: Ctenodactylus gundi (assembly GCA_004027205.1). Lineage (NCBI taxonomy): Eukaryota > Metazoa > Chordata > Mammalia > Rodentia > Ctenodactylidae > Ctenodactylus > Ctenodactylus gundi. The sequence goes on from PVKB01001950.1 coordinate 254,902, forward strand.
CCATATGTGGGAGGGCCAACTGGAACTCCGGAGAGTAAGAGGGAGGAAGAGAATATTGTTCTGGCTCTTCCTCGGGGAAGCGCTAGCCTTCGCGATTGTCTACGGACGCCACAGATTGTCAGCACAGATTCACTCCAGCCTCGACCTGTGCCTGTCTGTCTGTTGCTGCCCTTCAGTCGCCAATCTTCACCTGAGATCTACAGCAGATTCTCACCTTACCAGCTATTCCGCAGTCCTGGACGGCAGATCTACTGCTTGGTAGAGAAGCCATCTTGGACCACCTCTATCATTGGACTTGTAAGCCTTCCTAATAGCCCTTCTTGTGCTAAGATCTGTAAATTCTGTCTTTTGAAAAGAACCCAAACTAATACACAGGGTAAACATGTACTTTGTATACACCAGATGTGCACTGAAAGCTCCAATGGACAGAGGGATATATGTAGGCGCAGACACTGACCAACTCATCAGTAGAGAAGACAAGAGGATGGCAAACAGGGAAGAAATAGCAAAAAGAAGAAAGAAAAAGTACGTAGAAAGGGAAGGATCATGGCCACGAGATTAGAGAAAACTGATGAAAAATCACCACTTATCATTGGACAAAGATCAACGTGCACACTGCAAAGAAAAAGGACATTAGAAAAGAGAATGTCCCTACCTACAGAACCCCACACAGGAAAATTCAGACACAGGCCATAGGAGCCAAAGGGAAGGGATCCTAGCCTTGACAGCAACTGAAAGAGAGTGTGACTGACAGGGACACCTGACACTGCTCAAGTCGGCCCCATCACCTCTGGCCTTCAGCTGCTTAAGCTTGCCTGGAGCTGTTTCAGTGACAGCCAGACAGCCAGGCATCTGCTGCCTTGCTCAGCTCCCAGCTGCCATCTAACAGCCACTTTCTAAAGCTCTTCTTAAAACTGGAGATTGGCGAGGACCCTATTGCCCAAAACACTGCCCCTTTGACAAAGAGTCAGTGGATGGTTCTGTGTCTGCCTGCCTCACACTCCTGCCCCAGCTTACAGCTGCCATGACAGCTCCAGACTCTTCCCCGTCTCTTGATCTTGCCACAGGCAACTCATGCTGCCCAGCCAAGAACCAGCTACAGGGCTCTAACTGCTACTGTCTTAGGTTGCAAATGCACGGTCCATCATCACCTGGGACACAGCAAAATGCGGGGTCAGTCAGAGGCTGGTTCTGGTTCTCCATCCCAGTTTCCTGGAGAGTTTATATCTTTGTGCATCACTGAGCAACTGGTGGGAGGCCCACTGCAACAGAGTCCCTCACAACTCCTGCTAGTGTGACCAGTACAAGGGTTTGATAACAGCCAGAACTAATACAGCTCCCATCACCTCGGTCTGGGGCCAGAACACCAGCTAAGAAAGACAGCACATCTGGCCCTGGTTCCTGTGCATTCCAGAGGCACCAGATCCACTTTAGAGAAAAACTTGTTATCTAAATCGGGCACCACAGTGACAACAGACTTGGGCCCTGACCCAGATGACCTGCTTATATTGAACTGAGAAGATGCACCCTTATCAACTGGGAAAAACAGTGACATCTCCTCAGAGCTAACACAGCCAGTGCCTCACCTGCTTCTAGAGGAACTGCTCCAGAGATTCCCTAAAATCTGGGGCCTCAACACAAGGCTAAGACTGACAGAAGGAGCCGGCACTAGTGATCAGCCTGTGTAAGACTTCCGCAGGGTCAACGAGGCAGTGAAAGCAGCACGTCCAGTTGTTCTTAGCCCATGCATCCTCCCTAGTCTTACTCCACCTAGGACAACAGTGTTTATCTGCCTAGATCTGAAAAAATGCTTTCTTTCTTCTGTTTGAGACTGGCAGAAGTCAGCCTGCCCTTGCTTGCATTTGAATGGCAAGACCCTGGCAAGGGGACAAAAGAGCAGTTACCTTGAACTAGGCTTTCCCAGGCCTGAAAAGCTGCTGCTCAAAAGGCTGCACCGTTTTCCAGTACGTAGATGATTTATTCCTGGCAGCCCTGACACTGGAAGCATGCAAAGCCCAAACAGATGAACTGCTCCAGTTCTTGCAGGGTGATGAATACAAAGTTTCATGAAAAAGGGTACAACTTTGCCATGAAAAGGTTGCTACTTAGGTTATCATCTAAGTAAGGAAAAAGAAAGCTGGAGGCAAAAAGAAAACAGGTAATCACCCCATACTGGGGAGCAGCGTCACAAAAACAACTGTGGGAGTTCCTAGGGGCAGCTGTATTCTGCTGCCCATTAATCCCTGGGTTTTCAGCTATAGCAGAGCCTCTCCATGCTGCTTTCAGGGGAGATACAACAAAGCCTTTCTTATGGGAAAAGGAGTAAGAAGACACATTCACTAAAAGTATAATGAGGAAGAAGAGGAGGGGGTGTTGTGGAAGATCCCCAGGGAAGTAGCCCTTCTGACTGGGCTTGAAACAGTTAAACCTGGGAAAGCAGTCCCCCCTTAACTGAGTCAGTAACAGTTAAGTTGTGAAGCTGTACAGCTAGCTGAATAGCTCAATGAGGAGAACAGAGCCTGCTCCCCTGACAGGCAGTGAAATAGTGTGCACAGGGCCAAGAACAAAGTGTGTACTCTGGGCAGAGACAGACAGAAGACCCTGTGCTGACACTTCATAGGGAACATGTCCTTTTCAGCCCCATATGTGTAAAATGGTTAGACTAGTAAAAGACCAAAACAATAACCGCCCCCCCAACCCACTTAGATGATTTTGTTAAAAGTCTTAATACTGTTTTAATATAGCTGAAATAGAAGAGATAATTAACTGACAGTAAGTAATAAATAAGTTAGTTTTGTCTTCAAGGTGAAATGTTAAGTTGTGCCAAAATTGTAAAAGGATAAAAGTTTAACAAGTATATAATGAGTTGTATAAGATTCAAGAAAATGTAAACTTTGCCTTTAGTTTATATTACCTGTAGAAAGTGTTTAAAAAAAAAAAAAACACATGTTGAAAGGTAACCAGTGTATTAGAAAACTGGATCCTGTGACTTCAGACTGGTCCCCATGCCTGAGAGCCCTAGCTGTAAAAGACAATTGTTATTAAAACCTCTTCACAAGGTGACTTCCCTGTTTACTGGAATGGCCAGTCACTGGATGACTGAAGAAAAAGTGGCCCAAGACCATAAAATGCACAGGTAAGAGCAAAGACTGCAAAACTCTGGACTGAGTCGCCTACTCACCAAAAGAAGAGGGTGAGCCTATTGGTCCTGGGCAGTTACAGTTCTAAAATATGCACAAGTCGAAGAGATAACCTGACTGTGCTCTATCTTTCCAGTGCTTCCAGAGAAACCATAAAACCTGGAAAAATGAGTTTGGGTTAAGTACTGGTCCAGACAAGTCTAGACTCTAGGTGGGAAGGGTAGATTAAAGGTTACAGGTCTCAACACATGGACACATAACCAAGGAAGACAGAAACCCGAGCATAGAGGGACAATAAATTCTCCAGGCCAGCTGCTGGAGGCGATCCTGTCTCGAACAGAAAAGAATGCACAAAATGCCTCAACCTCTACAACATCACTGTTGCTGTTTTCCTGAAGACACAGGCCCAACTTCACCTAATGGACTCATAGAAGTCTTCAGAGTGTCACCCACCATCAAACCTTCCCTGATAACTTTGCCCTTTTTGGTCCTTGCTTTATTTCTTTCATGTAATGCTATCTGGGAGGTCAGACCCTGAAATTTCGACGATGACCATTATGCTATGCTGCTCTTCACCTGCCAGCACCTGCTGAAACTATACAATGTTTGAAAAAATCTGGTTATATGGACTGTGGACATGTGCCTAGGCACCAGGATGACTGTAAAAAAAAAATTGGCCCTACTATTGGTCTTATGTAAACCATAGCCATCAGCCTAGAAGGGTCAAAGGAGAATGCTAGATCTGTTTAAGGGTGAGTCAAATGACTTATGTAAGAGTTGGGCTGCCCCAAAGAGAGTCAGGCAAAAAGAGCTAAAGCTGTTTGTATAGGCCCTAAAGTATACTATAAAAGGTGCCTGATCACCCAATGACACAAATTTTGCCAGCCAGGGTTAAAAAATCTTCACTAGTTATACAAAGCTAATAATCTTCTTGACTCCCTGACTAAACATTCTTGCAAGTGTCACAGCTACCAGAATGACTGCTGCACTGACCGCAGATCAGTCAGGTTTCTATCCAGATCAGACAAGACCATGGACTGGTACAGCAGAACATTGTGACACTGCAAAATCAGCTGAACTGTCTAGCCATGGTATCACTGGTATAACCATTAAAGAGATTATGTCAATTTGAGGCAATCAGGAACCACACCTAGATTAGGGTTTGGGAACTACACTTAGATTGGTAATTGAGAATGAGCCTGGATTAGAGTGTGAGTGATCTGTGGGCCAGCGAATGAGCGAAGAACACCCCAACAGACGTGGAAGGCCCAACAGGAACAAGAACAGTACAAAAAGAAGGAAGAAAAAAGGTTGTTACAGCTTCTTCTTGTGGGAAAGCTCTCATCTTTGCAGTCACCTATGAGCCCAACTTGCTTTATACCACAGATCTTCATCACAGATTCACTCGTCTCTACTTGTTCCTGTCTGCCCATCACAGATCTTCAGTAGCCTATCTTCAATCTCCAGTCTTTACCATTGTTCTTTGAACAACCAAGATCCGCAGCAGACTCTCACCAGCTGTTCTGCAGTCCTAGACACATGTTCTAATTTGCAGCTTAGCAGTCATTGGACACTCCAGCTCTCACATGTGCAGGCCACCATCTTGGACTATCTCTATCCTTAGATTTGTAAACCTTCCAAATAGATTCTTTTTATTATAATTTCTGTAAATTCTGTCTTTTGAAAGAACCCAAACCAATGTAGGTAGAGATATGATCTTATTACTACTAAAAAGGAGGGCTCTGTGCTTTTCTGGGGAGAGTGCTATTTTGGATAAACAGTGTAGTACAAATTAAGTCTCAAGGGAAAACAAGTAGCTAGACTTGGGCAAGCAAATGAAAAAGGGTGGACATCTTGGCTGGCCCTTGGTGAGACCTTTAACTGTCCTCCTGATGGTAATGCTTTTGGCCCATGTCTTGTAGATCTACTTACTCACGTCATCCACCACAGGATGGAAGCTGTCTGCGCAAACAGTACCTGTAAATTCATACCTAGAATTATAAAAAAAAAAAGTATGAGGGAGAAGAGGAGGGGATGTTGTGAAGATCTCCAGGGAAGTAGCCCCTCTGACTGGGCTTGAAACAGTTAAACCTGGGAAAGTAGTCCCCCCTTAACTGAGTCTGTAACAGTTAAATTGTGAAGTTGTACAGCTAGCTAAATAGCTCAATGAGGAAAACAGAGCCTGCTCCCCTGACAGGCAAAGAGATAGTGTGCACAGGGCCAAGAACAAAGTGTGTGCTCTGAAGCTTGCTTTGTATAAAAGAAAAATTATTTCTCAAACTTGCTATGCAGACATTTGTCTGTGTTCCTGTGTTCCCTGCTTGCTGGCTAGCACCCCCACCACTTCATGCAAAAGGGTATAAAAGTACCCTGCCCCTGAGCTCGAAGGCTTCACCACTGTGAGGTTATCCAACTATTGTGGAGGAATCCAGGCGCTGGCCTAAACAAAATAAATCTTCCTCTCACCTCTAGACTCTGAGTCTTGGTATCAGAGGATTTATCAGATTTCTGTAACAAACCAATCTCAGAATTAGGGGTGTAAGAAAGAGGAAAAGACATCACAAAATGTACAAAGACTTTATTCACTGAAATCATGACAAACATTTCCCTGAACTTAGGAAGAGAAACTTAGAGAACACCAACTAACTTTGAGCAGAAAAGAAACTTGCCATGACACATGACATATCATAATCAAAACCTCAGAAATTCAACACAGAGAGAATATTAAAAGCAGTAAGAGAAAAACAGACATTATTCTACCAAGATAAGTCCATTTGAATTACTGCAGACTTCTCAATGCAAACCTTAATGGCTAGGTGAGTTTGGAATGAAATCTTTCCAGTTTTAAAGAAAACCAAATGTCAACTCAGGCTGATGTATCCAGTAAAATTATCCTTGAAAACTGAAGAAGTAAAAAAAAAAAATTCATGACAAATTTTTAAAGAAATTTATGATCACTGGCGCAGCAGAGCAGACAATACTTGTTGGAATCTTAGACACAGAAAAAAGAAGCACCAAAGACTCTGAGGAAAGAAAATATTGAAAGAAAAAGAGTAACAAAAAGAAAAAAATCAGAGAACCAACATCAGAAAAACAAAAGATAACAACAGGATTCAGTGAAAATCTTACCTGCAAATAATTACCTTCAAAGTTAATGGTCTTTATGTGCCAATCAAAAGATACACAACAGAGTGAATCAAAAAAGCAAATGCCAACCATCTGATGTCTGCAAGGGACACATTCTACACACAAAGCACAAAGAATGAAGGTAAAGAATGGCAATTAATACTCCATGCTACTGGAGCCTGGAAACAAGCAGGAATAGCAGTACTATTCTCAGACACAGCAAATTTCAAACCAAAACAGATCAGAAGAGACAAAGATGAACACTATATACTGATAAAAGGAACAACACACCAGAAAGAGTTTAGAAATATGAATACCTATGTACTCAACGTGGGTGTACCCAAGTATATAAAACAGAAACTAATGGACATGAAAAGTCAAACAGACAATCACATTAGGGGACTTTTAAAACACCACTCTCACAAACAAGTCAACCAGAGAAAAAACTCGATTAAAAAAAAAAGAGCAAAATCACAGCATGGAACAATGGACTTGATAAAGATCTCTACACTGTGTTCTATCCAACATCAACAGAAAACACCTTTTTCTAAGAAGCACATGGGACTTTTTACAAAATAGACCATATCCTTGGACACAAGACATGTTTAAATAAATACAAAAGAATTTAAATCATTCCCTGCATACTATCAGATCATAATGGGATGAAACTAGAAATCAACAGGAAAAAGAAACTACAAAACTGTACCAATACATGGAGATTGAATAACACATTATTGAGCAAATGATGGATCACAGAAAAAAACAGGGAAGAAATCAAAAACATCCTGTCTTAATTACTTTTTGTTGCTGGGACAGAATACCAGATATTCACAACTTAAGGGAGGAAAAATTTATTTTAGCTCAGTTTTCAGGAGGTCACAGTCTTTATTATGGGTAGCTGGCAACAGTGGAAACATGGCAGAGGTACAGCCAGATCTGTTCACGGCACAGTTGAAAGGAAAGCCAGATGAGAGAGTAAGGGCAGAGCTACCCTTCCAGGTCCTTGTCCAGAGCACAGGTAGAATGTGGAGAGTAGACTTGAAGGCATTGGTATGAATGGCATGAGGACTACAAAGAGACAGCAAACCCATATTATGCGCAATAAAGTAAATTGCTGGAAACCGCCTAAAGCTCTGTACGATACTGATAAGTTGTGAGCCACCTGCGTGTGGACCCCATGTGATGAAATCGCTATCTGTACCCTGCAGACAAAGCCCTTGTATGATCGATAACCAGAACCCCAAGATCGATAACCAGAAGCCCCATAATCGATAACCAGAACCCCTGTCCACCTGCATGTGGACACCGATACAATCACCATCCTTAGCTTGCGGGCATAAAAATAGTATATAAACCATCCTGGTCCTAAGCTCCTCGTCCCCAGCCTCCTCGCTTCACGAGAGCGAGAGCCCCTGGAGAAGGAGTGACTGTCCAGCCGGGCAGCTATCAGCGCATCCTGACCCAGCCACAGACTGGCGAGCCCTGGACAAGCTCATACGCGGATTGGCTGTGTCGCCGGTAGTCAAGAACACGTCGCATGGTGAGCATAAGGCACCCAGGAAGGGAGTAGTTGTAAGAGGCAGAACAACGCTTCCTTTCCTGCTTAATTAATTAATTGATCGATTTATTATGGTTTGATTTGTGAATTGGATTCATTGTTGTGTGAATAAAGAACATTTCCAAGGTAAATTCATCTGCCTGTGTCCCATCTGTCTCCTCTTACAGAGTGCTCGTGACAGTCCTGTCCTACTAATCTGCCTCTTCTGGATCAAGCTCCAGTATTACACCCCTGCAGACCAAGCCACATCTCTTAACTGTGATTCCATCAGTATCCCACTATATCCAAATATATGTCTTTTCCAGATCCAAACCATAATATTTCCTAAGTCAAATGACAGAAGGCACTTCATATCAGAATTTATGGGGCACAAGGAAAGCAATACAAAGAAAGAGAAATCTGTAGTTATTAATGCACATATTAAAAAACAAGGGCATTCTCAAATAAATACTCTAATGATGCAGCTCAGTATCCTAAAGAAAAACAAGCCAAATTCAAAAGGAGTAGAAGGAAAAATAATTATAAGAGCAGAGATTAGCAAAACTGAAATAAAAAAAATCAATGAATCAAAGAATTGGTAAGGGCAAATGAGATTGATAAACCTCTAGTCAAACTCACCAAAGGGAAAGAAATTCCCCCTCAATGCAATTAGAAAGGTAAAATAACAACAGACAGTATTTAAATGCAGGGAATTATAAGAAACTATTTTGAAAACTTATATTCCAATGAATTCAAATACCAAGAAGAAATGGATAAATTTCTAGACACAAATGAGCTATCAAAAATTGAACCAAGAAGATATAAAAACCCTGAATAGACCAGTATCAGGGATAAAATTCAGACAGCAATAAATGTTCAATCAAAAAAGAAAGGACCAGGCACCGAAGGACTCACTGCAGAATTTTATCAGAACTTAATGGTTCTCCAACTTTTTCTTAAAACTGAAAGAGAGGGAACACTGCCAAACTCCTTCCTGGAAGATAGCATCAAACCTTGACCCCAATATCAGATAAAGACTCAACAAAGAAAGAAAACTATAGGCCAATTTCCTATGAATACAGATGCAAAAATCCTGAAGACACTTGGAAATTGACCAAGTTGGCTTCATCCCAGAGATGCCAAGATGGTTTAACATATATAACCCAATTAATTTAACACTCCACCTAAGCAAAAGCAAGGATAAAAAATCACGTAATCATCTCAACAGATGCAATAAAACCCCCTCTCTGACAGAATACAACATCTTTTCATGATAAAAACCCTGATGAAAACAGGTGTAGAAGGACCTTACTTCATGCTGATAAAAGCAATTTATGATGATCCTACTGCCAACATCATGCTCAATGGGGGAAAAAACTGAAAGCATTTTCCCTCAAATCAAGAATAAGACAAGGGTATCCATTCTTACCATTCCTGTTCAAAACAGTGCTCAAAATATTGGCCAATGCAGTCAGGCAAGAGAATAGAGTAAAGGGAATATACACAGGAAAGGAAGAAGTCAAACTGTCCTTTATTTGTAGATGACATGATTATTTACAGAGTACCCCTAAAGCAACAGAACACTCTTAGAACTAATAAATTCAGTCAAATTGCAGGATATAAAATTAATATACAAAAAATCAATAGCATTCCTTTATGGCAACAAGGAAACCCCAAAGAAACATCAGAAAAACCATCCCATCCACTGTAGCCACAAGGAAAATTAAATACCTAAGAATCAACTTAACTAAGAAACTGAAGAACCTCTATACTGAAAACTCTAGTATTCTAAAAAAAGAAACTGAAGAAATTAGAAAATGGGGTGTCTCTCCTCCTAGCCCCACCAAACTGTTTTCTGGAGCACTGAAAAATGCTCTAATTCTGATCTTTATTAAGGCTCAAAGAATTGAAATTTTATACTGTTTTCTTCATTATTTGAGACTTAAACAAAAGCAAAAAAAGTTATACGTATGATAAAATTTAAAAAGGGTAAGCCATATTAAGTGGTTCATGCTGTAATCTCAGCACTTAGGGAAGCTGGGAAAGGAGGATCACTAAGTTTGAGTCCCACCTGAGCAACTTAGCAAAATCCTATCTCAAAATAAAAAATAAAAGAAGGGCTGGGGCTATTCAATGACAGAGAGGTCCTGGGTTCAATCCGCAAGTACTAGAAGGAAAAAAAAATACATATGACTTCAGGAATGTATCACTAGGACACAGCTGATCAAAGCAGAATCTAGAAGAGGAAGCCTGGGATAGGAGCAAAAAAGAATACAGAGCCAGAAGTGGTGTATGCACCTATAACCCTAGGTACTCTGGAGGTTGAGGCGGGAAGATAACAAGGTCAAGACCAGCTTGGGCAATGTAGCAAGAACCTTCCCCAAAATAAAACAAAGCAATAAATAATAGGAGCTATGAACGTAGCTCAGTATAAGGTCATTAAGGCCTCCATAGGGCCAAAAATGAACAAAAACAACAATAACAAAAATATGTACAAAGACTAGTATACAGTCTATACTTACTGAACTGATAAGTAAATAAGCCAGCGAACGTACCTAACAAACTGACAGATTTTAGAAAACAGTGAAACTTCAAAAAATCTGATGAAAGGATTTCTCTTACAGATTCCTTAGATTCAAAGACATACCTAAAACTGTAAGAAGTGCAGGAATGGAAAGCATACCTCTCAGACATAAAGTCTGCAACTGAAACAGTTTTCCCAGCTCAAAAGGTAGAACTCGTAACTGGTTGTCATTTAAACGAAGCTCCCTGTTGAAATTAAAAAAAAAAAAGTATAGTTAAAACAAAGTCAGAAGACATAATTCAAATCAAAGATATAATTTTTAGAAATGTAAATATGTAAGAATGACAAAACCTAATATTAAATTAAAATAATGAGCATTAGGCTTCTTAATAAAACAACTGCCACAGACCAGCCCTTTGGTAAAATATAAGAAAAAAATGAATTAGAAGAAAAATGAAAGAGAAAAAAGTCCAATTTCTAAAATTTCTTAGACTCAACAGATACATAAAAATAAGTCTTAATTGCAGAACTTATCTTGAACTACCAAAATACAGTTTGCAAACTGGCACTAGCCTGAGTCTAGTGTACATGTACAAATAGATTTATTACACATTTAAGTCTGAGGAAGTAATTAAGCCTAACTTATAAATTGTTAAAAAGAGAACTAAAAAGGCTCATGTAAATACTCAAAAATGTTAAGAATAGCCACATAATTAAGCTTACAGTTAACATTTCTGCTAATTTACCAAAGTCTGACTTTAGGAAATAACAGCAGTTGTATTAGCCACTATCACATTAATTTGTTTTATATAAAAACTATAATCTAAACATCATAAAAATATTTAATAAAGAAAAAAAAAACACCAGCCAAATACCCAAAACAGAGCTAATGGAAAATTTCTCATATATCAGCTCATCATTTTTTTAAATACGAAGGAGAATTACTTCTCTTATTTGTTTCTGAAATTTGAAATGAATCTTAACTATCAGAGAGCAGCAAAGACACAGCAAAGAAGCCTTCATCTTAAAAAAGAAAAACATAATTCCAAATAATTAATTATTATTTATTTCCAAATAGAGAAAGAGGCCCTGTAAGACAGTTTATTCAGGGAGTTAAAAATGGTTATAGCATTCATTAACTACTAAAATTTGAAAAATGTCAAAAAAGTAGATTGGGAAAAACAGACAAAGAAATTTCCATCAAGTTCTTATTCCTTTTTACTAGAAGGGAGCAGACAGGCCAGTGAAACCATGGAGAAAAGTCAGGTAAATTGGAATGCAAGACCTGGAACGTGAATTTGTATTTAACTCGAGTAGATCTTGTTTACCTTATATAAATTTTTTAAAAAGTAATTACCATTTGGTAAAACACAGTATGTGCCACATAACAAGATAGAAGCTTCTCAATCATTATTTCCAACAACCCTAAATTCAAGTTAAGAAGCTGGCCCAAGATCGGACAAACTATGAACAGCAAAGTCAAGATCCCAACACAAGCCATGTGTGACTCCAATCCTACACACGGTACTACAGGCCTCCAAATTTGTACCTTATTGTAGTTTGTTTCTTTTATGTCTAAGTTTTACCACTGTCAGTACATACGAGCCCTGGGACAGCAAAAAAGCTTCCCAGTTGGCGACTGTTCCCTGGACTGGTGTTAAGGATGTATGGCATCCCAATTTTTCTCTCATAGGTAGGTGGGAGAAAACAAGTGCTTTTAGCTTTTTATTTGCACTCTGGCCAAACATTTTGGTTCAAGAATAAAGTATTATGTAAAACATAGCAATAAAAACTTCAATCATGGGTCTATTATTCATTAGTCGACACTCAATCTTCCCCAAAAAACTTTCAATACACTTTGCTTAGTTATACTTTTGCTTTTCATTGAATATCACCAAAAGAACTGTCTTGTTTCCTGACAAAATATCAGCTTTATTTTTAGAGGACACATATTTAGTACAACCTAAGATGAACCTGCATACCTGAGTGATACCATGTTTCCGAGTTCTGCTGGTAAACTACGGATTTTATTACAGGACAGGTCCAGATATACCAGATTGTGAAGCTTGGCAATGTCTGAAGGAACGCGGGACAGGAAATTGTCACTGAGATGCAAAGCTGTCAAGTGAGTTAAAGACCACAAAGATGAGCTTAGGCTTCTTACTTTTCCTGTGAGAGAGAGGTGGGAGGGATGAGAAAAATTATAGTAGCTTATATAATTTGGTCTCTGGATTAAATATGATTAAATGTTTTTATCAATAACTTAAATTATTACCCCTCCCCCCAAATATGAGAAGTGGTTGACACAGGAAATCTTACCTGTTCTAGAATAACTGACTGCTATAATTTCTAAGCTATCTTTTTAGGAGATTAAAACAAAAGCTTAAAGGAATATATGAAGTGTACATGTTTAAAAAAACAATGAAAAAGAGTCTATCATTTAAAATAATCCAATATATACTGAATAAAATGAATAATTTATAATAGTGAATAGTTGAAGAACACAATTGATTTGGATTTACATAAAACAATCAAATTCTATTATCTCAGAGATTTTTTCATTATCTATACTTTAGAAAATAAGAATTTTACTTAAAAACAAAACCAACATATTCTCAATTTAGTTGAATTTTGGACCAAACTCTCTGAGTGATAACTCCATTAAGAATCATATAAGCAAACCAAATCTACCCTGTATGAGTAAATATATTTGTCCAGAAATATTCCAGATATGAAGTTATAACCAGCAGGCACAGAAGTATCTTTTAATGCAATATTAAATCTCTTCTTTGACATTTGTAAGGCCAACAGTTTCTCTTCTCCATCTAAGAACTTTCTCAATAATCTTAATGGCTCAGGGCATAGTCTGAGAAAGAACAAAACAAACAGATGTAATGGGCATATACCCATTCTCAGAACCCAGCAACTTAGCAATGCTGTCCCAAAATAAAACATAAAGTAAAGGGCTGGGGAAGTAGTTCAGTATGAAAGACCAAGATTCAATCCCCAGTACTGAAAACAAACAACAAAAATGATTAAGGATGACAAAGATTATCAATCCTAGGTATGCTTCGATGGTCAGGTGTGCTCCATATCACCCATAATTACCACCTTCAAGAACAACTGACTGAACGTGGTAAAGGATCTGCTTCACTATGAAATCCACACATTCAAGGCCTGTAGCAGACACAGAGGAGCTTCTAGTGGTCCATCCAGGCTGAAGACTAGATATGAGAGTTTAACTGTGCTAGCATCGCGTCAGTCCTGGCGAAAGCAAAAATTGTGATTATGTTGTACTGCTAAAATAAGACTGGACATGCTGTGACAAAGTTTACTGTAGCTCTATGTACGTAAACAATGGGAAAAGTAAGTAGAGTCTGTAAGTGGTTTCTGAAAAACTCTCGATAAGGGGATGGTGGAGGAAAATTATTTTCAACAGCACAACTTCAATACTGATGAAACTCATTTGTATAATGACAAAACCACCTAATGATGCATTTCTTATAACTGTCCTAATCATTAAATGATGCATGACTATGTTTAATATCACCCAACTATATCCTCAAAAATACTGGATATGGTAAATATTGTGTGTGTATACTTTACCACAATTAAAAACTACAAAAAAATCAATTAGCCATATATGTCTATTTACAGAATCTTTATTACATTAACCTATTGGTCTACCTTTATGCCACTATCACATTTACCACATTGTCATGACTATAATTCTGCAGTTAAGTTTGGAAATCAGAAAGTGGGAATCTTTCAACTTTTTCTTTAAAATGAAAGAGGTTGGTTATTCTGGGGTCTTTGGGTTTCCCTATGAATATCACATTGGCTCATCAAATTCTACAAGTGAGCTAGATTTAATTTTGAGAGGTGACACTGAATCTGCAAGTCAACGTGAGTATTGCTATCTTAACATCATTTACAATCCATGAACACACAATGACTTTCCCTGACTTAACGTGTTTTAATATATTATAGTTTTCAGTGTTCCACATCTTTCCCTTTATTTATTGAATTTCTGACATTTATATATGTGGATGTTCTCTCTGACTATATTCTCTTAGACTGATACAAGGTCCAGTCTTCTCCCAATGCTAGGCAGTGGCAGCCATCAGGAGGGAAAATGATACTCTGTCACAGCACAGGATCCTAGGGTTCCTTCTCAACAAGCCTGGAAACCTTAAGCCCACCCTGCCAAGAGAATAGGCTCATTCACTCAAGTCACAGTAAAAGAACTTTCAGGACTAGTCAGAGGACGGGGAGAGGTTTATTCAGGAAAGGAAAGCGCACACTCAGAATGTAGCACGGGCTTTCAGAATGAGACACAATGTGATCCAGGGATATATACATGCATGCACGCTTGCGTGCTTGTGTGCGTGCATGTGTGTGTGTGTGTGTGTGTGCTTGCGCGTGCATGCACACTTTTTTGGGAGGGAGGATTAAAACTTGTGGAATTTGTGAATCTATAGAAATTTCGGGGTTTGGTCGCACCCACAGGTAAAAAGATAAGGGTTCATTTTCTACTCTTTCCAGAAAGGAGGGTGAATGTTTTGCCTAAGAACATTTTTTGAAGTTGCTCAATCTGTCTAAAATCAGGTTCCTGACCTTTACTAGCTAAATTAATTTATGGATTTAATGTATTTTTGAGGGATTTTGGGTGAGCTGAGCTGGAATAACAGCACAGACAAACCAAGGAATAACCCTAGGTGACTCATGTTCTCATATGCAATCTTCTTAAAAATACAATTTTTGGTTTTGTTTTGTGACAGGGTATTGTTCTATAATATAGGCTGGTTCCCGAATCACTATGTAGCCCAGACTGGCCTAGAATTCACAGAAAATCTCCTGCCTCAGCCTCCCAAATACTGGAATCACGGCCTTGCACCAACAAGCCCAACTAGTATGTAGTGCTAAGGGGACTGAACCCAGGGCCTTTTGTTTCTTAGGTAACTACTCTAATCACTGAGCTACGGCCCCAGCCCTAAAAGTACAACTTTTAAAATTATTAATTTCCTTGTTTACTTTCTACCTATCTTATTTCTAATGTGTCTAACCTCAGCTATAGGAATAAATGCTGATGTACATCTGCAGGTGTGTGCAGACATGGCATTTGCCCACTCTAGCGGCAATCTCATCACCAGCTCCTACAGGTCCCACCTGAGGTCTCTTGGGGCTCATAAAGAGGAGGGGTCCCATATCATATCCCTTCTCTAGCCTGGCCTCCTCCTGCTCCATGGTACAAGAGAGGCTGGCTTTAAAAAAGGCAGAGAAGTGGTGCTGCATCACTGTGCCCATCCTTCCACTCCACTGGTGACAGACTAAGAGTCCCAGGGAAGAAGGAAGCTGAAGAACTCATAGTCTTCCCCATTTCTACCTGGCAGCTCCCTGCCCTGGAAGCAAAGGTTCCCACTCCTATTCTGCAGGCAAAGGGACCCAATGACCTTGCCAGTACCTCCAGCTTCTGTATCCCATCACAGCAGATGACCTGGACAGGGAGAAGTGTGGGCCTGGATACAGTGGCTGGAGAACAAGCACAATACTGCCTCAAGTGCTGTCACTGACATCAGCTTTAGAGTAAACAGTGTTAGCCAACACCCTGAGCACCACGACTGACACTTCTACATTTACCTCCCTGCCTCTCCTCTTTGGGCACTCCTGTCTTGGCTATCAATTATAACCCCAGCCGTATGCTTCACATTCCAATATGGCAAGCCTCTTCCCAGTGCTGCTCACACTACCAGCAACAGTAGCAGCACTCCCCAGTACTAGAATTGGCAGCACCCTTACCTCCTACACTTCAGAGTGACATTCTGTGTTGAAGATCCCAACAGTCAGGATTCCCTTTATCTCAAGCACCAAGCCCACTGTCCCACCATATGTAGGAGATAACACCCAGACCATAATGGATGCCTAATCTGCTCTCCATTTCCTCCTGCCAGGTCAGAATCTATTTCAATTCCAGTTTTCTTGGCCAGCATGGCCCCCAAAAGGTTTGTGCCTCCATACTGTTCACCTAGTAGAAATAGGGCAAAATCGTCACTCATTGTAAATAAAAAATTAATTATTTACTATGAATGTGAGATGTTTCTCTTTGCTTATGTTGTAAGAATGAAAAAAAAAAAATCCTAGCAGAGAGGCTGGGGGGAGGGAGGGCAAGAAGGAGGAGAGGAGAGAGGAAAGGATGGTGCAGATCTGTGCAACTTCTGGGGAAAGCATTGCAGGTGGCTACCATAATCCTCCAACTTCCCAGGGCCCAGAAGCTGGAGTGGGCTAGGTTCACAGGCCCCTCTCACCCAGCCTGGAGGGGAGTTCCTTACCTAAGGGAGTGAGCACCTGCCAATCAATCAAGGGCCTAGTCAGAACAAAGGCAGACAGGGCGGTGTTTCATTCTGTCTCCCTCCCCTACCTGAGACCCATCTCTCCTCCTGCCCTTGGACTTTAAGCAATTTGTAAAAATCAACATGGTCCTCAGAGACATAGACTTTCTAAATCTAAGCTCAAAGTGACAAGTTCATGGATTTTTATGAAGTTGCTGAGAAAAAGTATAAACAGGAGGATATTACACATCAATCAGACAAATCAAACTGTGGCACTATTAATGAGAAAATGTGGTAGTGGCCAGTAGCACCTTGGTCTCATGGACACCTCAGAGCATGGGGATGTGTAGAGAAAGGAGAGGCCTGAACTCCACAGCCGGGCTCCTCATCCTCTGCCTCTGAATTTCACACTCAAGAGGCAAGAACATCTACATCCACAGCAGGGATGAGGGAGTGTTTGCAACATGGGCTTGGTCAACACTTGCACGCTCTGCCACCAGTAGGTCAGGCGGGGCAGAGGAGGATAGCTGACACGGAATGCCTGTGTCCACTTTACACACTAACAAGGCTCTCTCAGAGGCTCCCAAACTAACCCTTTTGTCTCAGTCCTCCTTTTCTCTATCACAATATTCCCATTAATATTAAGCGTTATAATTTATAGCTATATACCATATTAAGAGTCAATAACTCTTTGCTATTTAGTTATGCATAGGACATTTATGTAGATTTCTCTTCTATTATTAACAATGATATGGTGTTGCTGCTAACAGACACTTCCATTAAGTTTCTATTAGGTTTGTATAGGTAATCTATTAACAGTCTAGATCACATTTCTAATATTGAGTAGAAGTTGTATAACTTATTATGGTATGTCAATAATTGGTTTGTGTTACAGTACTCAGCTATATATTGTTGATGAGGTAATATATAGTTTATATCAGTAGCTTTATTAATATAGACTGCATTTCTAATGTTAAGGGTAGATTGGCTATCGTATTTACCTGATTATTATAACAATAATTGGTTTGTCTTATACTATAACATTACTGCAGAACTTATTCATGCTGCTAATGCTAGCACAGTGGTTCATCTTGTTTTTCATGGTATGCCAATAGCTGGCTTGTCTTCAGATCAACATTATTATGATCCATTTTTCCCCTCACTGAAAGATATAGAGGTCTACAACCATACTACCTTAAATGTCCCTGATCTCGTCTAAAAGATATAGGGGATCAGGAAATCAGCAGAAGGTCTAGATACAAAGACAACCCAAAACTTAACAGCTGAGTAGATTGTAAACAGACATAAATAACAAAAATAAAAATAAACTCAAGGAAACACCAAAGAAAGACAATTACACTGAAGAGATCTTCACAGTATGGGCAATCTTTCTACCTAAGTGATCTGCAATCCTCAGGAGTAGAACTGTGAGAAAACAATGCAGTAAGATACCTTCAAAAATGCTAACTCCTCACAATCAGACTTCATGGGACTTGAAACAGAGGAACTTTTAGAAAAGGAACTCATAAAAACAAGTTGACCTAATATTTGAACAGTGTCAAGGAAGAAATCCTCAAATTCATAGTGCTTTAGGGAGCTTGAAGAAAAATCTACTAAACACATAATGAGGGGACCAATCAGGTACAGAAGGAAAAAATCTGTTAAAAAAAAAAAATTCAAGCCGCATCTAAGGATATTCAACACGGGAAAGCCAGATTAAGTACTGTTAAGGACAGAGAAAGTTGTACCTTACAGACCAAGTTGATGAATTAAATCATACACTCAGTGATAACCTAAAAACAAGACAGAGTAGCTGGACACAACAGTTGCTGGATGATTCAAAGAAGTCTATCCTCTGAATCATGTATGTGAAAGAAAAAACAGAGAACAGAGAAGGTATACAGCACTTTTCACAGAAATCATAGTAGAAAATTCCCTGAATCAAGAAAAGTAATACTGAAGTACAAAAGGCACATAGAACACAAAATAACCAGAAAAGAGCTTCCATACCTCACAAAAATCTCAAAAATCAGACACAAAGAATACTAAAAGCTGTAAGAAAAAAATAAAGTAACCTACAAAAAGCAAGTCTATCAAAATAACTACAGATTTCTTAGGACAAACCTTCACTGACAGGAGAGCAAAATCTTTAAATCTCTAAAAGAAAGCCAAGTGTCAACAGAGCTAATATATGTGGCAAACAACCTTTTAAAACTGAAGTCGAAATAAAAGTTTTTCATGACAAAGAAACCCTAGAGAAATATATGATCACTAGACCAGCACTGCAGGAAATACTGAAGAGAATCTTAAAGACAGGGAGACTAATGTACTGAAGACCTCAGACAAAAGGAAACATCAAAAGGGAGAGACTAATTTAACAGAAGGAAAAAGTATCACCAAAACAGTAACAGCAAATGCAACTTTCAATGTAAATGTAAAGTCTTAACTCTTCAATCAAAAGACACAGACTGGGCTGAAGGAAAAGGTCAGTGATTAAAGTGCTTGCTTAGCAAGTGGAAGATGGGCATGGTGGTGCATGCCTGTAATCCTAGTACTGGGGAGGCTGAGGCAGGAGGATTGCTCTGAGTTCAAGGCCAGCCTGGGAAAAACCACAATGACACGTGCATAAATAAGCTGATAGTGGCACAACTCATAATAGCTAAATCTTAAAAGTTGCTGTTATGCCCATCAGTAGTGAGTAGATAAGGAAAATGTGAAATATATACATGGAGTACTCCTTTGCCTTAAAGAAAAAGATATATTTCATATAGGACCCGGCTAACTTGCCCAGGTTGACATGGAAGCTGTGATCCTCCTGCTTAGCCTCGCTAGTTGGTGAGGGTATAAGCATGCTCTAGCACACCCAGCTGATTTCTGAAAATCTCCTTTCATTTTTAAAAGTCTACTAGTGTAATCATGCCTGATTATTAAAATAGTATTTAGATCTTTATTCATGTTTTGAGTCCCTGTGTACTTTTTTAAATGTTTTTCATGCTCTTACTATAAATGTGATTATACTAACAAATGAAGTATTAGAAGTCCAAGATTATTTTAATTCCTAATGAAACTGAATTTTTCAATGTTCTGCAATGTTAAGATTTTCTTAATACTCAAATGCAGCTGATCTGATCCAAGAATTTTTTGAGAATATTAATAATGTTTTAGTGATTTGATTACGTTTTTAAAATCTGACTTAACACCAGATCAAGTGTAGTCTTTGTATCAAAAGTGATACCACTGGTTAGAAGACTTTCTGGCCTTCCAAGGGTAAATACAGATTAAAAGTTTGAGTTTGTGTCACTTTCTTCCTCCTTTCCTACTTCCTTTTAGAATTTATGGGTAATATGAACCCTAGCTGGGACACAGATCCAGATTACAATCTGCATCCCCTAGTGTGACTACTATGATGTTTCCACAAAGCAGTCATTCAGTAAGCAGGACGCCATAGCTGACCCCAGGCTTCAAGCAGTAACCCCCTTAGCCCCACACCTTTTCCCATAAGCTTCCATCCTCACATGCCCCACTCCAGGGCTTAACAGCCAAACTGTAGGCTCTGCACCACCCCCTCCAGCTGCAGAACCTCCACTCTAACACTCCAGCTCCAAGCCCTGTCATCTCTTTAGATTTTAGATATGTGGGCCTCCCCTCATTTCCCCCAGTACCCAGAGAAGCCCAGTGTTTCCCAGCTCCTGGCCCACTGCTACACCCCCACCAACCTCTCCAGCTAGCAGACACCCCTCACCTCAGCTTCTAATGTCCCCCCACATACTTCTGGACCCAAATCTTCCCCCCACACCAACTCCCAGCCACCCTAACCCCTACCTATTAGGCTGAGTTCTTCAGGTTTTCACCCCTGGCCTGGAATACTACAGGAACCCTCACAGGCACTTCCAGTACAGGGTCGTCTTGGGGCCTGTGGTGGTGGGACTCTGCAGGAAACCTTGCTCCACACAAAATTTAGGGAGGGTGTTCCTTCTAACTCCTCCAGGAGCAAGTGCGGCACTGGCACAGGTACCTCACAACCCTATCACAAGTGCTTGGGAGGAGCAGAGAGTGCAGCCTGAACTCTGCAACAAGGGCTGGCCTTAAATTATGGGTTGTGGGCAGGAATATGAGGGCCTGAAGTGGGGCAACCCTCCTAACTCCACCGTAGGCTTCCCAGGAAAGATTAGGGCAGGAGCATAAACAAGGCAGATGCCACAATAGGTGCCACTGTAGCAAGGGGCAGGCAAGAAAAAAAAAATCTGTAAGTAATTTGTATATGTCCCTTAATGACTTATAAATTGTACAAATATATTAATAGTTTACGGTTGTCCTTTTATTAGCTTATGTTATTAAAATATGCTTGAAAAAACCAGGAGCATAAAATCCATTATGAAGAGAAAAGCTGATCAAGCAATATCAATCAAGATCTTAATCCAGAAATTTTTGTGAATATTAATAAATCTTATTTGCTTACTACTTGCTCTCACAATATTTAACTGCTACATTTCACATGCTCAAGAACCTAAAGGGCTGGGAACACACCTCAGTGATCAGAGCACTTGCCTAGGAAGCTCAAGGCCCTGAGTGCAATTCCCCAGCACCAATTATTAGCTGGGCAAGGTAGTGTAGACATGGAATCTTAGCACTTGAGAGGCTGAGGCAGGAAGACTGCCATGCGTTCTAGGCCAGCCTGGACTACACAATGAGTTCAGGGCCAGAATGAACTACAGAGTAAGACAACGAAGAAGAAGAAGATGGAGACGAAGACGGAGATGAAGATGGAGAAGAATGAGGAGGAGGAGGAGGAGGAAAAGGAGGAGGAGGAGGAGGAGGAGGAGGAGGAAGAGGAGGAGGAGGAGGAGGAGGAGAAGAAGAAGCAGCAGCAGCAGAAGCAGAAGAAGGAGAGGAAGAGGAGAAGATGACGAAGATGACGATGACAACTAACTATGGTAAGTAAGCAGAGATAGAAAAGATAAATAGAATAGGAACTGAAACTAAATTTCTAAAATTGGACCCAAGACCTAAAATAATAGACAGAATGGAATCACAGCTGAGAATACTTGAATTTGAAGACAGCAAAAGAAACCATATAAAAATGAAACAGAGTTAATATAAAATCTAGTACTCATAGGCACACAGCCAACAGAAATGAACATATATCCACACAAAAACTCACATGTAAATGTTCATTGGAGAATCATTTTATAAGCCATAGAAATATCCCAAATGCTCACTGGTTGATGAACAGATAAAGATGTATATTTATATAAAAGAACATGTATGGAGTACTGATAGCTACAACAATAACCTAGAAAACATTCTTGCAGAATGAAAGAAGCTGGTCATTAAAGATCATGTATTAGATCATTCCATGCACGTGAAATGTCCAGACCAGTCAGAAGTCCACTGAACAAAGCATAGTGTGGCATATATGTAATACCAGCTACTGAGGAGGCTGGGGTAGGTTATGAAGGTTTGGATCTGGAATGTCCCTCGAAAGCCTCACACATTTGGATATAGTGAGATACTTAAGGAATCATGTGTTGTTTGGAGGTGGGCCTAGTTGGAAAGGGTAGATTCTTGGGGCTTGGCCTGGAGGGATTATGTCAACATGTTGACATTGAGAAATGTCCAGAGTAGAGCTTTCAGGTATGTGTGATTGACTTGCCCACCAGGAAATGAGAGAAGAACCCCTACTCTGAGTGTA
Source organism: Ctenodactylus gundi (assembly GCA_004027205.1). Lineage (NCBI taxonomy): Eukaryota > Metazoa > Chordata > Mammalia > Rodentia > Ctenodactylidae > Ctenodactylus > Ctenodactylus gundi. The sequence continues at coordinate 277,250 of PVKB01001950.1, forward strand.
GTCAGCCCAACTGGTAGCTTGAACTAAATAAAGGATGCAGAAGAAACACTGTTACAGCTTCTTCTTGGGAAGCTCTGGCCTTCCCTTTAGTCTTGAGAGATTAGACTTGTTCCACCCTCACTTGACTTTCTATCTGCCATGCTATAAAGAGCTTTTCTTTGACCAGACTACTATACCTCATGCTTTCACTATTGCTGGCTCCCATGAATGGACTATGTGAGAGCTTTTGAAACTGTGGGCTTAAATCTTTTCTCTCTTAACTTGTGGATGCCAGGTATTTTGTCTTAGCAATGAATAAGTAACCAAGACACAAGGGGATTGCAATTTGGAGAACAGATTGGACAATGTAAAAAGATTGAGTCTCAAAACAGAAAACAAAACCAAGTCCACCCATACAATTAATGGTTACTGAGGTGTAGAAGTTGAGGGGAAATAAAGAGTGACTGCTAGCAAGAACATGGTTTCTTTGGAGAATGATGAAAACATTCTTACATTGACTGTGGTAAATGTTGCACAACTCAGTACCTAGACATAATCCACTAAATGTGCACTTTAAATGAGTTAACTGTATAATGTGTGAACTGTATCTCCATCAGTTATAGGAAAAAGAAAAATGCTGTGTATATATACAATTCTTCAAGCTAAATGTAATTTTTGTGTATCACAAATAGATACTAATAAAAATAATAATTCTGGGGAGAAAGGTAAAATTTTAAAAGCCAGGTAGAAAATTTTCCATATCTAATGAAAATTACAAACCTCCAGACAAAAACAGTTCAATGAAACCAAGCATATAATAATTATATAAAAAGCAAAGACAAAATTCCAAGAAAGGCATCTTAATCAAAGGCTTAAAAAATAAAAATCTAAACAGCAGCCAGAAAGGAAAAAAAAAATCCCATGTATTTCATACACAGAAATAGAGATAAATTGTCAGTGGAATTCTAACTATAAACAATGTGAGATGGGAGGAGGAGAAAAGGCTTTAATGCTATGAAACAGAAAACCCAGTCAACTCAGCACAAATATCTTTAAAAGAGAGGTTAAACTTCTTTTTTCTCTGAAGAAAATTTGAAAGAATTGACTGCCAGCAGTACTACACAATAGGAGATTAAAGGCAATTCTTAGCAGAAATACAAAACCAGATGGAAATATACATTAACAAAAAGGAATGAAGAGCACCAGAAACACAGACTGAGTGCTCCTTATCCAAAACACACAGGACCACAAATGTTTCAGAATCTAGTGTCTTCCAGATTTGGAATATTTATATAAGGACTTTTAACAGTTAAGCATTCCAATCTGAAAATCTGACATATTCCAAAATTTCAAACTTTTGAATGTAGAACTCAAAAATTTTCTGATTTTGGAGCATTTCAAGTTTTAGAACTTCATATAAGAGGTGCTCAAAATATAGTGAATATGTAAGTAAACATAAGATACATTTTAACTCCCTTAAATGATAACTATTTAAAGTCAAACAGAAAACAAAACAAACACAGTTCACAACAGATGCATAAATGACATACCAAAAACATAAAAAATAAAAAGGGGATATAAAAGTGTACTATTATAGTGTTCTTACATTATATGTGAAGTGGTACTGTGGCAGTGGCCTGAGCCTGCCCTTACCAGAACGAAGAGAGGAAAAACAGAGGGCTTTACGAATATCAAGGCACCCAACTGCCACCCTAGTATTACTCTGTAACTCAGTGTCACAGTGTTACAGCCTGGCAGCTCCAAAATGACAATCACAAGTCTATGGCCTCGGTTCCCCATTGCTGTGTCCCAGAATCCACAACAACATATAATACTATCACTACCCAAAGGTATACTGTGACAACTTAGTCATATTAAAATTAAAGGTATAAATAAATATATAAATATTTAAATAAATATTAAGATTATATGACATGTTAGCAATAATAAAAAAAGCTGGGTGGCTATGATAATAATAGATTTTAAGTAAATTTTAGAGGAAGACTATTGGGAGGATATAACAAGGTATTAAAAAAAATCATGACAGAGGTCAATTTATCAAGATGACATATAATCCTCTTGCTTATGCAACAAATAAGAAAATATCAAAATACTTGAACAAAAGCTGATAGAACTGCATATGGAAAAAGACAAGCCCAGAGATTTCAAAAACTTTCTCAGTTAACAAAAAGATTTTGATGACATGAACAACATTATCAATAAACACACTTGTCGAGATGGCCGTGGAGTCACAAAGCTGCACAGTGACTGCTCATGGACCCACTTAAAAAACTGAGAATATAGTAAAAAAAATAAAAACACTTGCTCAATGTAGCTATGACAGGGAGGAGTGCCCCAACAATTGAAAGGAGGCCAGGGGAAGATCAGAAATCCCAAAGAAATATTAGAAAGAGAATGCGGGTTGGGGCAGCAGCTCAGCATCCACAGACCGAGGAAAGTCTGCCTGGAGCCCAGAACCTCTGACCCAGCTAGAAAAGACTGCCCCAACAATTGAAAGGAGTCTACGAGAAGGTCAGAAATCCCGAAGACATATTAAAGTAGAGGAAAACAGCAGTCCAGGAATCAGCCCTAGACTAAATTGCCATTACCCACAACACAGAACAGTCCCAGAGCCCAAAATCTCAGACCAAGATAAGCAAGGATCTGGGAGAAGTGAGAGTTGACAGCAGCTGATAGCCCCAACCTCCAAAAACCAAGTTTGTCGGTGCATACTAAAAATACAATGTGAGCTCCCCCTAGAAAAGGCCTCCCAGAGCCTAGATCAGAAGCAGTGCTCAGCAGCCACAACTCGAAGTGACATAAGTAGGAGACATTTTTTAAAAAGAGTCCAAGACTGAATTATTTAGAGTAAAAAAAAAGATCAGAAGAGCACATCAGGGCTTTTGGAGTCACTCTTAAACAGTGCCTAGAAAGAAACTGGCACAAGAGACAGTTGTGAAGAGGAGAGAAAGGCCACTGACCTCCTGAATGGCTGGGTGTAGTGGGAGCACCTCCTAGGTAGAGAGCCCCGCTATTGGGGAGGGAAGCCAGAACAGGAGAAATTTGCTGAGGAGGATTGGGGTGACCAAGACACCTAGAGGCCATTGACCTGTTAAGTGCTCCCTCACTGCCTACTCCCAGCCCAGAACTCAAGAGGAATTTCCTTCCCACTACCCACACCCACATACTCATTCAAAGAAACCTCTCAGCTAGGCCTTTAAAGTGAATTCCCTCAACAAAAACACGGGAAGGCAAGGTAACAGGATACCCACAGAGATGCCTGAGACCCCACAAGCTAACATCATAATGAAATAGTGCAACTCATAGGGAAAGAAGTCAAAAAGCAAATAAATGAATCAAACAACCAGTTCAAACAAGGTATTCTCAAAGAAATGCAAGCACTGATCAGCAAACTTAAAGAGGAACTTACTAAATAAATATATAGGGATCTTAATGGATACAAAGCTTAATGAGCATACAGAAGCCATAAATAAAAAGTTGGCTGAGGTAAATAAGGAAATGCAAGATATGAAGAAACATTTTGACAGAGGAGTAGGAATTTTGAAAAGAAATCTAGCTAAAATTCAGGATATATATTTAAAAAATACATTTGAAGGCAAGGAAAGTCAACTCAGACATTACGAGGACAGAATTTCAGACTTTTAAGACAAGGCTGGAAACAAATGCTATAATTAGGCATGACTCCAAAATTAGAAATGAGCAAAGTAGCTGGATACAACAGCTGATGAATGATGATTCAAAGTGAACCAATCTCAGAATTATGGGAGTTGGAGAAAGAAGAGAGCAATGAAGGTATGAAGAATTTATTCACTGAGATAATCAAAGAAAATTTCCCAAATCTAGGAAAAGAAGTTAATTTTCAGGTACAAGAAGCTCACAGGACACCAAATAACCTCAACCAGCAATGAGACTCACCATGGCATACCATAAACAAAACTTCAAAAATATAACATAAAGACAGAATATTAAAAGCAGCAAGAGAAAACAGACATTACATAAAGATACGGTAATATACAAAAAAACCAAGAACTTTCGGCAAATTGTCCCAATAAAGGGCTCTGCTGGACCCAGAGAAGAGGCATCAAGATTTGGCCACTGCAGCTCATTCTAGGGGAGGGAAGCTGAGCTAAAGAGTGATGATTTGAGTAGTGAAGTGAGTCAGACACAGAAGACTAATCACATTAAATATCTCATGGTTTCTGATTTGGGAAACCCATAATACAGGCATTCTATAGAAACAAATGGGTGTGATAATAGGAGTTATGGGGGGATGGAGAGGGTGTAGGAGGGCCAAAAATGGGAAGGAATTGTAATGTTAATGTGATATATATGTGTACAAAATACTCAAGTTCACTGTAAACATTATGTATTGCATATGCATATTAATAAAAAAGGTAGGAAAAAACCCACAAAAATATATTTGACCTAAATTACCAAGACAAATCCTGTGCTAGGATATAAATCTCAAATAAATCCAAATCTCAATAAATTCAAAAGGAGGGGCTAGAGTAATGGCACAGTGATTAAAGCCCTTGCACAAGGACATGAGTTGGATTCACCAGCACCATATAAAGCCTGTTATGGTGGTGCACACCTGTAATCTCAGCACTCAAGAGGCTGAGGCAGGAGGATTGTTTTGAGTCCAAGGCTAGCTTAGGCTGCATAGTGAGCTCAGGAGCAGCCTGGGTTACAGAGAAGACCCTGTCACAAAAAGAAAAAAAAAATCAAAGGGATTAAAATAAAAGCTTGCTGACAAAATTGAAATTAAGTCGAATTTAAACTAGAAATCAATAAAAATGTATGGAAAAATCCTCAAATAATAAAGATTAACTTAATGGCTTGAGACAAAAAGAGAATAATTAGAAAGGACACTGGGATTGGGGGTGAAGCTAAAGCACTTGCCTAGCAAGCACAACACCAATGAAAGTGTATCAAACAAGAATCTGTGGGATACAACGAAGCAGCGGTAAGAGGGAAATTTGCAGCTATGAACGCACATATGAGAAAAACAAAGCAGGGACTGGAGGTATTGGCCCAGCCATTAGAGTGCATGCCTTGGGTTTGATTCCCCAATCCCACAAAACAGCCAGGCATGGTGGTGCATGCCTGTAATCCTAGCAATCAGGAGGCAGCGGCAGGGGGATCTCTAGTGTGTTCAAGGTCAGCCTGGCTACATAGTGAGTTCAGGACCAGTGTGGGTTACACAGAGCGAGATCATATCCTGAACTTTGAAAAAAACCAGAGCAGTCTCAAATAACTGATGATACAGCTCAGTTTCATAGATAAAAGAATAAGCCAAATGCAAAAGCAGTAGAAGAAAAGAAATCGTAAGAATCAGAGTGGAGATTGATGAAAAAAACAATATAAAAGATCAATGATCAATAATCATCGCTCTTTCATTACTATGTTTCAAAAAAGATAAGGTTGATAAATCTCCACACAAACTTTCCAAATAAGGAAAATAATTTTACATCAATACAATTAAAAATGAAAAAGGCTAAATCACCAGATACCACTGAAATCCAGATTAAAGGAAACTATTTTTGAAAACTTATTTTCCAATAAATTTGAAGACCCAGAAAAAAATGAATAAATTCCTAGACATACGTGAGATATCAAACCTGAACCAAGAAGATAGAACCAAAGGCTGACAGCAAGGAATGAAATTCAGGCAGCAATAAAGGCTCTGTGAGCAATGAAAAGACCAAGAACCCAGGGATTTACTGCAGAATTTTATCAGAACTTCAGCAAAGACTTAACACTAATGCTTCTCAGTTCATTTAGCTACTGAACCCATCAATGCATGAATCCACCGATAAGTATAGTGGCCTCCCTTACCAAATCACTTTCCAAACACACGGGACTTTTACAGGATAATTAGATCTAAACCATAACAGATTGTCAACTGTTGATGATAAATGGTAGTTATTCGCTCTGAATTTAGCATTTAAAACAGACTATAGGAAAACTCTCACATGAAGAAATAAATACAACCTTGGGCCCATCACGATGGGAAAACTACTCACTAAAAGATCCACACATAAGAGTAGAAGGGGCAATCTTCCCATCTGGTCTGTAAACTTCTACACAACCATAATGGAAAACAAGTCAATATGATGCCTCCAAAAAAAAAAAAAAAAAAGAATCTTAACTCTCCAAAAACTTGTTCATTCACAGTACAGTACACAGGTACTAAGGAAGATGAAGTACAATAAACAACTAAAATGATGAATGAAATGAAAGAGACAAATAAGAGGCTTAATGAATTTAATAAAGGTAATACTAGATAAGATTGCTTCAGTGAGGAAGGTCATGAAAAGATATCAAGCAAGCAGAAATCCTAGAAATGAAATTTCAGTAAGTCAAATAAAAAGCTCAAAGTCTCAGCAGTAGGCAAAGTGAATTATAAGAAAAGACATCAGAAATTGAAAATAAGTGGACATACCAAAACATGCAGCCAGTACTAATTTTAAAAATGATAAAAATATCCAAGAATTCCTAGACAACTATAAAAGAACTTAAGACTAAGCCTCAAGGACAGCCAATACATTAAAACTCCTCAAAAAGTTTTTGCAACAGAATTCAACAACTTATTAACAATCATACTCCATTATAAAGTCAGTCTAATCCCAGAAATGCAAGAATGGTTCAACTTACATAAACTATAAATACAATACCCCATGTAAGTCAAATCAAGAATAAAAACTGCATGATCATCAATAGACAAAGCCTTCCACAAAATTCAACACTCTTTCAAGAACAAATCGGAAAACAGAAACAGAATCATATATCAAAATGATATATATAAGTCCATAGGCAATATCCTACTGAGGGAAAAAACAAAGATACTTTTTTAAAATCAAGAATGAGATAAGGACATACACTCTCAACACTCCAGTTCAATATACTGATTGAAACTTTGGCCAGAGCAACCAAACAAGAGAAAGAAATAAAAAGGATAAGCAGAAAAAAGGAATACAATATCCCTATCTGTAGATAATGATTTTTTACAAAGAAGACCCCAAACACCCTGCCAAAAATCTTTTAAATTCAGCAAAGTGGAAGTATACAAAATCAACACAAGAAAAGCAGTAATGTTTCTGTACAATAATGAACTCACAAGGAAAAAAACCAAGAAAGTGTTTCCACTCACAATCTTAAAAATAAAATAAAATAATTAGGAATCAACCTAACCAAGGAGGCTAAAAGATCTCTAAACTAAAAATTACAGAACTTTGAAGAAATAAATTGAAGAGCACAGTAGTAAATGGAAAAGAGATCCCTTGCTCTTGGATCAAAAATAAATATGAAAATGGCAATATTACCAAAAGTATCTTTAGATTTTATGCAATCTCCATTTAAAATATTAACATTTTTCTCAGAGCCAAAAAAATAAAATCCCAAAACTCCTTTTGAACAAAATAAAGAACTAGAATAGCCAAAGCAATCTTGAACAAGAGCAATGCAGATGGCAACACAATAGTGGATTTCAAGTTACATTACAATGTTATTGTAACAAAACCAACATGGTACTAGCACAAATATACATACCAATAGAACAAAACAGAAGACACAGAAACACCACCACGTAGCCCTGATTTTTGACCAACTGGCCCAAAACAGATGCTGGTGAAAAGGTATTAATAGTTTCTTTAGGCCAGGCGTGGTGGAACAGGTCTGTAATCTCAGCAGACCCCAAGTTTGAGCCTAGCCTAGCCTAGCCTAGCCCAGCCCAGCCCAGCCCAGCCCAATCTGTGTTTCAAAATCAAAAATAAAAGCATGTCGGGGATGGAGCTCAGGCCAGGACTCAATCCTCAGCCTACAAGGAAAAAAAGCTTCTTTAACAAAAGGTACAGGGAAACAGGATATATACTACCAGAAGGCTGAAATTAAATTCCTTTCTCTCACCCTGTGATAAAATAAAATAAAAATATTCTATTTAGATATCAGAAACCTTGCAACTGCTGACTGAAAAAAATAGGGGAAACACTTAAAAAGCCATAGGTACAGACAAAGACTTCCTGAAGAGGGCTCCAGCAAAACAGGAAATATTATTAGGAATCAACAAATGGGATTACATCAGATTAAAATTATATCTGCACAGCAAAGGAAACAATTGTATGATGAGAACAGAATGGGGAAAAATCATGTTAGCTATTTTGATAGAAAACATAACAAAAAAAAAAAACCTCAAAGAACAACTCCTCAAAACAAATAATCCAAACAAAATTTGAGGAAATGATCTGAACAGATTCTTACTAAAGTAATTACAAATGGTCAATAAGTGTACAAAAAAAATGTTTAAGATCTTTACCATTAGGAAAGTACAAATCAAAAACTTTGAGATTCCATCTTACCAAAGTCAAAATAGCTATCTATCATCAAGAACTGAAAAAAAAAAAAAAAATAATGAATGAAGAGAAAAGGAAGTCTTCTGCACCTGTGGTGGGAATGAAAAATACTACAACCATTATAGAAATCCATATGGGGAATCTAAAACTAGAAATACCATTTTACCAAGCTATTCTCTCCTGGCTATAATTCCAAAAGAATTAAAGGCTTCATACTATAGCGATAGTGGCACAATTAACAACAGCTTACCTGTGGAAACAATTTAGATGTCTATCAATACATGAATGGATAAAGAAAATGCATATATACACAATGGATATCACTCATCTTTGAAAAATGAAAATGTCATCTGCAGAAAAATGGATGAACTGCAGACAATCATGTTAAGCGAAATAAACCAGACTCAAAGTTTAACATTGCATGTGTTCGTTTACATGAGAAATGTAAAATAAATGAATAGAGATGATAGGAAACTAGAAGGCAGCCACACAGCAATAGGCAGAAGATGGGGCAGAGAGAGGGAGGTAAAAGGATTGAAAATGATCAAAATATGCTACATGCTTCTGCTGATTTCCCACAACAACTATCACTATTCAGTATTACAAACATACAATAAAATTTTTTTAAAGTCATTTTCAGACAGTGTAATTAGCATAGGCCATTAGTGACAGGTGAAAAACAAACACAATGAAACCTTATAACTGTTTCAGTTTACTGCTCAACAGTTTTTCTGGGTATGGTGGTCTTACATGTCATTAATTAGGAATAAAAAATGGAATAAATTCAGACCACGGTTCAGCAGTTTCTGATAAAATTAAATATTTTCACAGCATACAATTCAACAATAGTATCTCTCTGGTATTTAACCAAAGGAGCTGAAAACTTACATCCACAAAAACAGACATATGGATGTTTATAACAGCTTTCCTCAAATCTGCCAAAACCTGGAAGCAGCCAAGATGTTTTTCAGTAGGTGGACTGGCAATAAACTGATATACCTACACAAATGACTATTATTCAAAGCTAATAAGATAGGATCCAGCACTCTGGAAGACTATCACAAGAGGATCACAAGTTGAGACCAGTCTGAACAACTTAGTGACTCAGTAAGACCCTGTTTCAAAGTAAAAAACAAGAAGGTAGACATGTAGCTCAGTGCAAAGATGTTACAATCAATTTCTAGTATCAAAAATTAAAATAAAAGTAATAAGTCATGAGCATAAAAGTCACAGAAACTATAAGGAGTGTTTCTTTTTTTCATCTGTATGTCTCCCACACCTTAGGATACTGCCAGGTAAAATATTTTACACACAGAATCTGATCATAATGTTTACTACATTAAATTACAATAAATAAGGACAGTTATACCAAGGATAACATTTGTCTGTGCTCTTTAGAAGGTAAAAATGAGGACACACTGGAAGGAAAGTATGAGAAAACCTATTAGGCCAAATGAACACAAAACTTCTTTAGCATTGGTTGCCCTGAGAACAAAAAATGGCCCTTCATCAGCTTTGAAATATCTAAAAAGGCAATCTGCCTGCTGGCAGGGATACTGAGCAAAGGGTATTTTCAGTGAGTCTTGGGATGCATCCATTTCACTCTATATCTAGACAACAATGAAGGTGGCGGAGCACTTTGAGGTCTGTTACAACCGCTTAAGATTTTGTTTCTGAGTATAGCCATCCTCAGTGTCTCCTTTGAAAAGCAAAGGAATATGGAAAAATCAATCTAGCCCAAAAACCTATATAGAACAGCTATTTCCTACCTATTAGAAATGATTATATAAAAATCCAAAACCTCAATCCTACTTCATCAGAGAATTAAATACCAGAACAAACCTCCAGGCACTAGGTTTTCCATACATTATCTTCCTGTCATTTTTTATATTGTTCTCATTTTATAAAGGGACACTGACAATGGAAATAAACCATGATGAGTTGTGAACTTTAACTCAAACCACATTATTTCCACTGGAACTTTCTGCTTCCAAAACTAATTACCATTTATAAGGTACTAATTGCTTCTTTATGAATTGTCATTAGGAAACTAATTTTTCTGTCAAACATTAACTAGCATACCATAAATTCATGTTTCCATGGCTTACCACTTATTTCAAGCTCTGCCCAATGTGATTTCTTCCCATTTGCTGCTTCCTCTGAGGACATAATCGTATACATCCTCCGAGGGTCTGGGGGCTCGTATTTTTCTTTGGGCATGCCTGTTAAATGAAGAAAGTAACAAGTCAGAATCAAATATGAATAATAGAATCCTTTAAAAATAGATACTCATATTATGATCTCTAAACACCATTTCCCACTACTAGGAACTAAGGGTTCCTTGGAGAAATCAATGATTTTAGGTCCAGAACAAGACAGATAAAAACAAGCCTTGAAACTAATACATGGTGATCATGAAGGACACTAATGTATAACAGGGTTCTATTAGCCAAATACAGACAACCTGAGCATCAAATGAACAACTACAATGAAATCAGTATGTACTGTGTCGTGGTTTGGATCTGGAGTGTGGGCCCTATGCCTCATACACCTATAAATACTGTGTACTGTCGGGATTGGGACCTCGCTGGAAGGGGCAGATGCCTGGGCCTTGACCAGTAAGTATATGTGCTGGCTCCACCGTGGCACTGCCATGTGATTCCACCAGCTTTTAGCTGCCCACCAGTGAACAGATTGCGACCTTCTGAAACTGAGCTAAAGCGAACCTTTATTTCCTTAGAGCTGTGGATGTCAGGTATTCTGTCTCAGCTATAAGAAATTAAGGCAGAAACTGGTATCAGAGATGTGGGTCACTGCTCTGACTTTACCTGACGATGTAATATGGAAGCCTTTGGAACAGGTTAGTGGAAAGACTTTGGAAAGGTTAAAGGATACTGGCTGAAGAAGCCTTGGAGTGCTCTAAATAAAGTTTGATCAGCAATTCTGCTCAGAGCTCAAAGACAAGAATGCTGATAAAAGTGTGGATTAGAAAGGCCAGGCTCAAGAAGTTTCAGAAGGGATGGTAAAGGAGAAGTATACTGGCAAGTCGTCTAAAAGCCATGCATGTTATCTTCTGGCAGAAAGACTGTTGACGTTTTTCCCTTGTCTGGAGACTGCCTGAAACTGAGATGAAGGGCAGAAGACTACTTAAACACACAGGAAAACTCAAGGCAATCCATTGTTCATACTGTCACTTAGGTACAATGCTATGGTGAAAGGCAGGAAATATGGCAGAGGAAAAATGATATAAAAAGTTTGTAGTCTGGGCCAACTCGAAGTGCCTACAATAGCAGGGCAGATGAGAATGAGGAATTTAAAGAGATCAGTGGTAAAAAAAAATAAAAAATAAAAAAAAGAAGCTAAGTACTTGGAAGCAGGACTATAAATAAGACATTTTGAGGGAGTATCAGGAATCAACAAGACCCCACCCTTTACAAGAAAAGGGCGGATTAGCAAAAGACTGCTGTGAGAAGTGTACCCCAGGGCCAAAGAGAAAAATGTTTGCCAAAGACCAGCCATTTAGAGTTTAACCATCTAAGACCTCAACAGCAATTGTCCAAGAGGGCAAAGCTACCACTCCACCTAGTGGCAGACCCTGGCAATGTCCACATAGTCCTGCCCTTACAGGCTTGCTGAATGCAAGAGTGCAGGAGTTGTGGGTTCATAGAAGCTTCCACCCAGATTTCAGTAGGAGGCCTTCAAGGTGAAGCAGGGTGTCCCTAGAATGGTAGCACATGAAGTTCTGAAAGAGAAACCTTCATGCTATGTAGACCTCAAAAATGTGGAGAAGCCAGAAGAATGGATTGTTCCCTGAGGAATGCTGTAGGCAAGGCCAGCCCAAAAATGGAGGCTGCAGCCTGCAGCAATGCATTAGGGGCAGGTCTACCAAAGCCTTCTGGAGTTCTTAGGTCTCCATAATTTACTCCATGTGCCAGACATGGGGCTGCAGGATTCAACTCAATTACCTTTTATCCTTCTATTCCTCCCTTCTGAAATAAGATTATGTACCTTGTACCATTATATGATGGAAGGGCTTAACTCTTCTGTTTTCAGAGGACCTTGCAGCACAGATTTAGTCCTGAGTTTCAGGGGAGACTTTGGACTTCAACTTTTTTTTTCTTTTTTCTTTTTTTTTTTTAGCAGTGCTGAAACTGCTAAGACTTTGGCAATATGTAGGAAAGGACTGAAGGCATTTCACATAAGAAGATGGACATGAGTCTTTTGAGAACTAAGGGTGGAATGTCATGGTTTGGATCTAGAGTACCCCCAAATGGCTTTTTACCTATGGATACTGTGTGCTGTTGGGAGATGGGGACTTGGTTGGAAGGGGCGGATGCTCGGCTATTGACCTGGAAGGGTGTGAGTGCTGGTTCAGCCCTTCTTCCTAGACTCGTATCTGTTCTGCCATGCCATGAGGATTTCTATTTCTGGCCCTGGCCCTGCCATGATTCTACCATGTTCCAGCCGCCCATCTGTGAGCAGACTGTGAGCTTTGGAAACCATGAGGTAAAATAAATCTTTCCTCCCTAAAGATGTCAAGCATTCTGTCCCAGCAATGAGAAAGTAACGAAGACAAACTTCATGAAACAAAAGGACATTCACACCGAGATGTATTTCCAGCCCTTTTCCTTTTCTTAAATTTCAGAGAGGGCCTCACTAAGTTGCCGAGGACGGACCTGAAATTGGGATTCTTTTGTTTTAGCCTTCTATATGTTGGGACTACAGGTGTAAACCACCACACCTCGATTGTATTAATAATTTTAATTTACAAATCTAAGTCACCTGAATTTTGGAAGAAAAAAATCAAGAATATATATTTCTGGCAGAAACTAGATAAATTAATGTTAACAGAAATCAGTATGTTATGGTTTGGATCTAGAATGTCCCCTTAAAGCCTCATGTATTTGTGTTATGGAATGACTATTGAACTATGTGCTGCTAAATGCTGTGACCTGGCTGGGAGGCACAGGCATTGGAGCTTGACCCTGAAGGAGTAGAACACTGAGGCTTGACATGAAAGTGGGGTAAAATCACTGGGATATGACCTAGAATATGATATACAGTAGCTCTGATCTTACTTGCTCATTTGGCTTCCTGTCTGCCATGAGGCAAACAGCTTTCCTCCAGCTAGGCCTCTGCCATATGCTTCTGCCATCACCAACCCCAATAATAGACTACCATCTTCTGAAACTGTGAGCTAAAATAAACCTTTCTTCTCTTTAACTTGTGGATGTAGAATATTCTGTCTCAGCAATGAAAAACTAAGACCAAAATTGGTACCAGAGAAATGAAGGTTCTTGCTATGACTTGATACAATTATGTGGTTAAGAAGCCTTTGAAACTGGTTTGAAGGAAGGGTTTGGAAGAGGCCAGCTAGAAAAGCCTCATAATGCCGTGATCTGAGGTTGGTGGGAGAATCTGCCAAGACAAATGCAGCCTGGGAAGGCCAGGCTGAAGAAGTTTCAAGTGGGAAAGAGAGTTTTATTGGCAGCTGCAACAGAAACTATGCATGCTGTGCTCTGGCAAAAAGCACATCAGCATTTTGTCCCTTTCCTAGGACTGCCTGAAACTAAAATTAAGGGCACTGGACTACTTAATCTGGTAGAGGAAATCTCGTAACAGGCCAACATTCAGGCTGTCACGTGGTTCTTCCTTGCAGACATAGCCAGCTCTACACTGACAAATGGAAGAAAATGACAGAGAGAACACGGCTATTAAAGATGTTAGCATTATAGATAAGTACTTGGGATTACAGAAAAGACGCCCTGAGGGTAGCTCAGAAATGAACAAGATTCCCCTTGATGGACTCCAGGGCGGAAAGGCCAAAGTACACTGAGAGGAGCACTCCAGGGCAGGCTGTAGGGACAAAGAAGGAAGCATCTGCCAGAGTTCAGCCTCCTCAAGTTCATCTCTGCAGGCACTTGGAGCTACTGTACCCACTGCCAAAAGGCTGCAATACTGCTTAAGCCAGTGGCAGAACCTAGCATCATCCATGTGGTGCTGGCTTCACTGGCATGAAGGATCCAAGAGTTGTAGGGTCACGCAGGATTCTACCTACATTTCAAGAGATTGCCTTGGAGGCTAGGCAATATTCCCCAGGAGAGCAAAAAATTAAGCTGTGAAGGTGAAGCTGAAGGTACAGTATATATTTATGAACATCTTAAGTAAATAAGTTATTACTTAAATACAGGCACTGGGACAGCACATCAGTCAATCTGATAGCTCACAAGGGTTACTAAGTGACTACCAGGCAGGTACAAAATGAGGATATTCTGGATAAAGTGAGGCTCTAGCAAGATTTATCATACTACTCAGAATAGTGCAAGACTTAAAATGTATGAGTTATTATCCCATTTGGTAATTTTATTACTGTTTATACCAAATACTCTTCAGATCACAGTTGACAGGATAACTAATAGTAGGTCACTACAACTGTACAATGGTTTTGAGGAATTTCTTGCACAGGCCTATCACAGCAAACTCTATTACGGCCTTCCAGCTCCATTTTTGTTAGGGTTTGACAGTAGTGCCTCCATTTTAATAAGGTGATACAAACCCTAAGCTATACAACTGGGTTTTGATCAATGTATATACTTGTTATGTTTTGGATTGGAAACGTCCTACAAAAGCCTTACGTACCTATGGATACTGTGTACTGCTGGAAGGTGGGTCCTGGCTGGAAGGGGCGAAGGCTTGGGGCATGACCTGGAGAAACGTTTGTCGGTTCAGCCTTTCTTCACCTAGACTTGTTTCTGTTCTGCCACACTGTGAGAATCACTGTGTTGGGAGTGCCGGGGCTGGCTGCAGCCCTGCCATGTCACTCTACCATTTCCAGCCACCCACCTGTGAATGGACTGTGACCTTCTAAAACTGTGAGCTAAAATAAATCTTTCTTCCCTAGAGTTGTGGATGTCAGTTATTTTGTCCCTGCAATAAAAAAGTAACTAAGACAACACACATACAGAACATGTGCCAATTAAGATGTCCAATATTTAGATTCAATGATCGTGATTTTTATTGGCCCCATGATTTGAGTTTTATCCATATTTGTATGTATCAACAGTTCATTCTTCTTCATTGGCTACTAGTCAGTTGTTTGACTACCTTAACATTTCATTATCCATTCACTACTGATAAGCATTTGGTTTGCTTTCAGTTTTTGACAATTTTGAATAAAGTCAGTCCAAACATTTATATGTGTATGTTTCTATAGGCTTATGTTTTTATTCCTTTTGGATTAATACCTAAGTAGATATATTATAGTGTATCTTGGATGCTAATTAAGATTACTTTTTGGTTTTTGTTTTTACCATGAAAACATATTCTTTTGCCTTTTAAAGTGTTACTCAGGATATATTTATAAATTCTTCCAAATTTTCTCTTTGCCTCACCATTGCTTTAGAAATTTGAATACTCAAATACATCCCCCTTAGCTGGGTCTAGAATTCCCTTTTCTATTCCTTTGTCTTCTCCCACACTTTATTTGCAGTTCTTGGGCTTTAATGTTCTTTTTCTATTTTTTAAACTTAAGCATTTGGTGTGGCATTTACGTATCATCTAGTGGATGCTGTCATCAAGCTCTGGTAGCACTATGCTGCATTTTTTATTTTCCAAGTTATTACTGGTATTCATTCATCCAGAAAGGGCATTTGGCTTCATTAAATTGTTCTCTAAACAGAACAAACCAAACTGGTCATAACTATACAGCTTTTGGTATTGAGTAGTTTCTGTCAGTCTAAAAACTTTAGTTACTATATTTCTATACTGAAGAAATTTGCATGTAAGGAAATAACTTTTTAATTAGTATACAACAAATCATGTTGTAGATATATTTCTCTGCAAATGACAAATATCCCCATACATCTTCAAGCAGCTTTATTTCTTTTTTTGGGGGGATAAGGGGGCAGGATTTCTTACTCCTTTCTATGCTTGGACTAAGTGGTCAAAACCTATTTCTACATTTGAAAAATAGTTCTACTCCCCACCACCAGGTACAAAGCATAGCATAATCAAATCAACTCCTATTAAACGCTATCATCTTCCTGATCTGTGCTTACTCATGGCACTCTCCTGTTAAAACCTGAGATGGTATTTCCTGTGTACCAAGAAAGTGCGAAGACTTTTTTTTTTTTACAGGAACTCAGCTATTTTCTCACTCTACAGCCACTTTCTCACATGGCCCCTTTAAAGGCCTAAATTAATTAGAGCAAGCCTGCACCTAAGTCAGTCTTTCAAATACATGCTAATTCCTTTACCAAAGGCAGACCTCATCCTAAACCCTTACTCACCCTTCAAAGGGACTCAAATCACTCCTTCTAGCCTCTGTAAGCCCTCCTAATCAAATGCAGCAGAGGAGTACTCTTTCCTCTGCACAATATCTACAATGTTTGTTCAATGTATGCTACAGAATCATTGTCTCTGTTTGTATTTCTAAGTGTCTAGGGCCATGCTTAACATACTACATCAAAGATCCGATCTACTCTTTCCTTCCAAACTCAGAATCAGAAGAAAAGCTCAAAAGCAACTCAAGATAACAGAACCATGCTTTCTTAAAGGAATTCTCTTCAGAGTCTCATTCATCTGTCATGTACTGAGCACCTTCCATGAGCCAAACATTCTGCCTGGAATAAGAATTCTTACAGTTTAATCCATGGAGAAGAAACAAAAATCCTAATAATGTAACAACACTACAACCCTTTCTTATTTTTATTGTCACCACTCTAGTTTCTTGTAATTGATCCTTATGCTTTTAAAACTACAACTAATCTCATTCTTCCTAAAGCTGAGTTCTGATATACTCCAAGTTAGTAAAGGGTGACATCCATCATACAGCAAATTTTTGAGTATGAAAATTGAAAAGTTTAACTGAAATGCTTTCTGGTCCTGTTTAGGTAACAAATCCAAACTATACAATTAGATTTCAAAATACACCCTCTTTCCATACTAGTCCCAACACTTTATTGCCTCCTCCCCCTCCCCTTCTTATTCTTCCTCAGCATCTCTGCACTAACCTACATCCTCTGTCCTTTCTTAATTCTTATTTTGAAACAGTCTCACTAAAATGCCCAGGCTGGGCTCAAATTCGCAATACTCCTGCCTCAACCTCCCAGAATGCTGGGCTTATGCGAGTGTGGCACCACACAGCTTCTCCCTGTTAACTTTAGCAGACAACTGTCATCTTTCAAATAAGTTCCATCCTACCGTAGTTATACCACTTGCACACTGAAACTGCACCCACACTTCAGTCAAGATGCATATAATCCCTCTCTTTCTTCTGCAGTCTCCAACCCCACCACCATGAGTGTTGTCCTTGGCAAAGGCATGACAGGAAGAAAAGCTATTCACGGCATGGCAGATGCAAAGCCAAGTGGGCAAGAAAGAATGGAATTAGCAAATATTCTTTCAAGTCATGTCTTAGGGATCTGCCCCTTCCAACCAGGCCCCATCTCTTAACAGTAAATGATTCCATAGGTATTCCACAGCATCCAAGTACATGAGGTTTTTGGAGGACAATGCTGATCCAAACTATAACAGTGATTATGTTATTTTTTCCCCTCTAAGAAGATTTTTTGATTTGTGCTATTGTAAAACCTTTCTAAGCAATGGGAATTAAGAATAGCCATAATCACAAGAGATGATGGACATGTTAATTAAATTAGCTTGAGTACAGTAATCAGTTCATAACATATATGCATCTCAAAACATGATGCTGTACATCTTTAATGATTTTATTTCTCAATTATATGCAACAAAATTAAAGCGCAAACAAACCAAATGACAAATATATAAAATAACCTTCCTACTTTTCATTACTACAAAAAAGTAACCAAGTCACTACTTGTAACTCATGCCCTCCCAAATTACTCATTTAATGCAATTCATTCACAGATACAATGAAATTTTTTAGGGAACAATGAACACTAATGTATCTTGCTTCTACCAAGATAGAAAAAATATCTGAAATGTCATGTAATATAACTTGATAAGCATTATTTTTAAAAATGAAAATATTCTGAAATTTGACATTCATACTATGACAAGATGACAGGTTTAACTCTGTTCTTTAAGTTATTCATCTTCTGTTTTAATAAATGTACTGGCTGAATTGTACAAAGTAAGAATACAGTCTGTCTAACGCAAACAAAACCAGCCTGATTCCTTGAACTAGTCCTAATTTTTTATAGTCTCAATTCATTTAGCACACTTCTACTCTCACTTCAAATCAATATCATTCTGCACTTCAAAGTTTTGTTTCCTTCTGTTTCTATCCAGGTTTCACTATACATTGGCCAGTTCAAAGTTTACCCAAAGGATAAATCTCATTCAGCTGTCCTTAATGGAGGAATATCTATCAATAGTTTTCTGGGAGAAAATAAACACAACAAATCATAAAATAACAGCACAATTTCTTCTACAAATGATGGCTATCCTTCCCTAAAACAGCAAAGCTTAAATACTAACTGAATTTTGACTACTATTATAAACACTTAATGATTCTAAGGCAGGTATTTTAACAACCCATGATAGTATCTGAGAGTAAAGTACTATATACAAATTGAACAGGAGGAACAGGAGAAGGAGCTGAGTATCAAAAAGATGTTAGCAAAAACAGGTACTGGCATCTTGGTCTTCAAATCTGTCCCTGCTCTTAACATTTCATACCAAGTTTTCCAAGCCAAAAACGTATACTCCAGTCTCCAATTCTAGCCCATTTTACCTCCCACTCTCGGTTTCTGTCTTAATCCCACTCTTTTTTATCTGAGCTATTCTCTCAGTCCCAGACCTGCTCTTCTTTTCCCTAGCCTTATCAATTGTCCTAAAGACACACATTTCATGGTCCTAAAACTGTATCTTCATTTTAGTACCCTTAGAATCTGGATTAGAGGCCTACACCATCAGCCCACCTTAGGTTTCCTAATTTTTGGGCCTAAGGAAATAGGAAAAACGAAGCAATTAATAGGTGTCTACTTTCTCTCGTTTTCAAATTACCACCCTTTTTCCTTTTCTTCTGGTTTACACTTTTTCCAAAGAACAGTCCATACTTCAATCTTACAATATAACTTCTACATCCTGGTTCCATAAAAACTTGCTCTGCTTATATTCATCTACCTGCCAAATCCTTTTTCATAACTCGTCCATCCTAAGCCTGGGCATCATTAACTCCACCAAAAACTCCCTCTTTCCTCTCGTGGTGTCTGTAATGTTATTTCCTCTTCTACTTTTACTTACTCTGATCCTATCCAAAGCAAATGCTGGCTGCTTCTTAAAGTTCCCTCAGTTGCCTCCCTCTTACTATCCTAGGTTAACCAATTCTGCACGTGTATATTTTCATTCTCTTCAACAAGACCTCTAGTTCTCAACTCTCACGGAGATCCTACTCCCCCCCCACCACCACCACAAAAAGAAAAAAAATGTTAACACTGTTCCTGAGTAATCATCCAGTTTCTAATGGCAACTCCACAATGACCAAATGTACTGAATTCTCACCTTTCTCTGATATCAGAAATATCAACCTAAGAGGTATGTCAAGCTACAGAATCAAAATTCAAACTCTGCCACTTTCCTTGCCCAAGTCAGCTCTCCTTCCTCTATTTCCAAATAACATTTCATAATAACTTATAAAGAACTTCTGAATTATACTCTTCTTTGACATCTGTAGAGCTCACTGCTTGTTTATACCTAATTCTGGTATCTTTCAAAGTTACTGCATGCTTTTCTATCTCCTATGCTGAAGTTTTTGATCTCTCAAAAGAAAACTACATGATCTCCAAATACAATATCTTGACATTTTTAAAATGGGCCTCCTGAAGTATACCACACATACCATATCCCACCCCTACTCATCTACACAAAGGATTACCATCATATAAAGTTAAAGCACCAATACTAAGAGCCTGAGGCTATTCAGAAGGCCTTTCAACCTATCCTTTCTGTTCCTCTAACCCTGACCCTGCTTCACAGCTCAAGTTGGGACATGCTGGGCCTTTCCTCTGAAATGGCCTACTCAGTTTGACAAACCCCTGTTCATATATAAAATTCAGTTCAAATACCTCTGAAAAGACTTACTCAAGTTTCGGAAACATTATTAGCTTCTCCTTTCTAAGCGCAATCCATGCTTTGTATGTCCCTAATTACTATATAACCTGAGTGCTTTATTTTTTTCACTTGACTGTCTACATCATGATAAAACTTCACTTAGGACAAAAGACCATAGGCCCCACAAGGGCAGTACTATGTCTGTACAGTTTCTGACACACAAGTTCAGTAAAGTATTTTAGGTACTGAGTTAGTCTCACATAAAGTCCTATTTCTAGTATAATCAGTTCTACTATATAATGCTGTTTTGAAAACATGAACTTGTTCCAATATGTTTGATATATTATGTAACACTCTGAATATAATTCATATTTGATTTATGTGCCATTATCTGCCAAAAAACCCCCATAAGATAGAAGTAGAAAACTTATACCCACCTGAACTGAATTATAAATACCTAAAACATATATAAACACCTACCAGCAAAGATCTGGTGCGGTAAGCCACAGTCATGCATTTTTAGTTACAACATTCCACCTGATTTTAGGTTAACTCATCTATTATTTCACAGTAACTTATATGCAACAACCCTCCTGATGGTGATAGGTCTTTTTCAAGGTAAAGTACACTTACTGTAGTACTTATATAAAAACTTAAGCACTTAGTATATAAAAATATGCTACCATATTTATCCTTGCTTTTAAAATGTGTCACTGATAAAGTTTTTAATTGATGTCCCCCAATTCCATTTTTCCTGTAAGAGCTGTGGCAGCAGTGTTTTGTTTTGTTTTGTTTTTTTAGGAAGATAAAAGCTGCTTTAAAGCAAAGCTGTTAAGCATTAACAGTTTATGACTTCTTCCGTGTTATAGTTTGATACTCCAATTCCACTAATTTAACAAAAAGAAAACTCTGCTTTCCCCCAAAATGTGCCACCAGGATATTCACAACCTTAGCTTGGTGGCTGAGACTTCTGGTGAGCAGAGCAGATTCTTCCAGCTCAGTTTGCTCATCTGCCTAAGCTTAAATGAGAAGACAAGTTCTCAAACCTAAGCTTTCATGGGCACCATTTAAGTTCTGACTGCTTTTAACCCCTTCCAGAGCACACTGACATTCATACTTTAAATGGCCCTCTATGATAGAGCACCTGGGCAGAGCGTTCAGCTCTCTACAAATGGGACCAGAGACACACAAAAATCTCATAACCAATTTAAAAACAGATTTGGAGGGGCTGGAGGAATAGCACAATGGCTAACAGTGCTTGCAAACCTAAGGCCCTGAATTCAACTCCACAGCACCACATAAACTGGGCTTGGTGGTGCACACGTGTAATACCAGCACATAGTAAGCTGAGGCAGGCTTGCTGTAAATCTGAGGCCAGCCTAGGCTACACAGTGAGTCCAGGACCAATCTGGAATACAGAGTGAGACTCTGTCTCAAAGAAAAGTCAAAAAAAGCAAAACAAATTGGAGGTACTAACTCTGCACTCTACTCTCTACACTAATGCCCCACTGCTCACTAAATCACTTTGCTTCTTGCTAAAAATATTTTGGTTCTCTAGTTCACTGTTAAGAGAAAGATAGGAACTTTGCTTTTAGCTTACCAAGTGTGGTCCTTCAAATTCTAGGCCACACAAATCTTTACAAGTTCTCAAGTCACTCCAGCTGTTTCAGCAACACCTTACAACTGGCCTTTCCCCATCATTGACCTCTGAGTACAACCACTGTGTAGTTCCTTTTGAAATGACCTCCTCTCCAGTTTGGCAAGATCCTATTTAATGTTAGCTTTCATGAAGTAGTCCATCAACCGTCATAAATTTTCCCATTCTTTCTTCTGTTGATCCACAGTAACTTGTATACCTATAGTCTACAAGAAAGGAAAAATTAAGTGTATTGATCTTTGAATACACTGTTCAATACAGTGGCCAGAATATGCTATTCCTTGACATATAACTTATATAGTAAGTGGTCCAGGGCTGTAATCCCACTCTGAGGCTGAGGCAGGAGTACCTCAAGTTGGAACCCATACGGGGTAACTTAGCAACTTGGTGAGACCCTGTCTCAAAACAAAAATTTAAAAATAGACTTAGGATGTAGCTCAGTGCAAAGGTCCTGTGTTCTATTCAGGACAAGTTATACACTTGCTTCTCCTTGTCACTGCCCTGAGGTGTTGAGATGGTACTGTAATCAATACTGTACTGTATGGAGATGGTACTATAATCAGTAATCAATCAATAATATAAATAATAATCCCCTCTTCCTCTTAATTACTTGTCAAAAGCAAAAAATCTGGTTCATTCCATTGTACTGTAATGTATACAGGCTATGTGTGCATTATCTTATTCAGAATTTCTTAACTTCACAACATAGTGTTTTATTAACCACATTTTGTTGCAAACTGGCAACCTTCCTGCAGTGAGTAGGAAGTAAAGAGACTATATACACAAATTCAGGTATTCTCCCCAAGAAAATGTTTGTTCTTAGATAAACTTACCTAGAGTTTGAAAGTGTCTAGAGCTTCCCCACCAGTGGACCTTGCATATGTAAGAGGGTTACAAATGTGTTAAAGATATCGATTCCTTACCTCTCATGACCCAAAAAGTACAACTGTGAGCTGCCTTAACCATTTATTCCACTACACCTTCCTTATATTACCCTTTTATGTTATACTGTGAGAAAGGTCCATGCTTTTAAGAACACAGCTAAGAATGCTAATATGGGTAGAACATAATATCTAATCCTTAACCAAAATGTATACTTACAAACTGCAAGAACATGGGCAAAATCCTACAATGTCTTTATTTGTAGTTAATACCAAGGTCTGTAAACCAGTCTCATTTTTATTCAAAAGAGAACAGCCTGACATTTCCCAACAATTGTAGTTGTATTCTGCCAACAAGATCTAGGAAACCCCAAAATGCCTACACATTGAATAGGCCTTCATGGGAGGCTTCTCTAGCTTTAATCACTGATCAAATATTTGAAATTATCCGAGGAATTTTTAGAGAATCTTCAGCCTCACATGTCATTTGTCACATACGAAACGTCATTTTAGCATCTTGCTTGTCTGCTTAGAACTGACCAGACAGAACTACCTTAATTAACGTCCATCCATTAAAACACCTCCATCCTCTTACAGGAAAAAATCTTCAGCAGTTAAGACACATACCTTCATGCTCTCACAAGCACACAAAACCTAACTGTTTTTCTTTTATAACTGTTGTACCTTTGGCAAGTCACTTTGCCCCTTCTAGGTGTCAGTTTCCTGATAAGCAGTTAGTCAAATATCTTGTTTAGAGTAATGACTGGACTAGACAGATCACTGGTGTAAAGATATTAAGCAACTTTTATTCTAGTTTATTCTAAGTCATCAATCACATTCTAAAGAGTGCGATAACTGTCTTAATGACAATTACCAAAAGGGTCTTCCATACCTCCTGATTAACAGTCACAACAGCTCCCAAAAAACTTTTAGAATTGTGGCAAATTCTACAAAGTGCGATTACGCACCATTTTATTTTACACCGATTCACTCTCTTCCTCTCCAAAGTTAAATTCCCAGACACATGTAGGCAAGACTACTGAGCACTAGCAATAATGAGTCAATCCACCTGGAAAACAGGTAAGTACAGGAACTCAAATTTAAACAAGTATTTCAACAATGTCAACACAGTATCGGCAAATCCAAGATGGTCAAGGCAGACGATCACTCCCTAAACGGTGTCATTTGCCCTAACAGAGAAGGTTACAGGTATAGGTTAACAAGGCCTCTGGAAAAGGTAACGGAAAAGAGTCAAAGGTAAAAAGTTCCACCCCAAAATAGTGACTTTTTTTGAAAAATGAAAACGCAAGCTGTGGCTCGGGTTACCGGAAGGAAAAAAAAAAAAACTGCTTCAAACAATTAGTGCCCTCTGCGAGCCCTCCGCAAGATCATAAAATCCCTTGCTCTGGTGCTCAGGGCTTCCTCAGCCATATAACCCTCTCCTCCCTCTCCCCCCAAAATACCTGCGCTCAAACGAACCTAAAATACTGGGGTGGGGCGGGGGGCGGGGGATCGGTTGGTTTTCCGCCTGCCCACCAAGGGCGAAGTTTCCCAGCGCGCCACCTCACAGGCCCACTTCTCCAAAGTTGCCCCCGACCTGCGCCACCGACGAGGCCGACCCAGCCCGCCCCTCCCGCGCCGACGACCACCCGCACCGCCCCGAGTCGCCCCGGGCCGCGCGCGGCCGGCCGGCCACCGCGACGAGCCCGGGGGCCCAACCGCCGCGGCGCGCTCGGGGGCCGCGCGACCCGCACCACGGGACCAAAGCTGCCCGCGACCGAGCGGCACCCGACGGGCCCGAGGCCGCGGCGGCGCCCGCTCACCTCGCGAACCGCGCCGCCCGCCTCCTCGCGGTGAGTCCAGCGGGGTCGGACCCGTGGAACCACCATACCAGTCCCGCCGCCGCTCTTTGTTCCCCTCCGAGCGCCGCCGCCGCCGCTACGCCCGCTCGCCCGCGCGGCCCCCGGCCTCGCCCCCCTCGCCGCTCCCCTCGCCGCCGCCGCCGCCGCCGCCGCCGCCGCCTCCGCCGCGCCCCCCTCGTTCTCATTGAAAGCAAACAAGCATCATGGCGGCGGCCGCCTTCCCCCGCCCCCAGGCCGCCGAGCGCCCGGCCCGCCGCGGCTCCAACATCCCGGCCGTCCATTGGCCGCCGCCGCCGCCGAGCGCCGCCACTCACCGTCCGGCGCGGCGGTGCGCGTCCTGGCCGCGCGGGGGCGCCGTGCGCCGGCCCTGGGCGGCCGCCCCCTGCGCCCCTCGCCGCGCCGGCCGGTCGCTCGGCTGCGTTTTCTCCTCTTCAGGACGCTCCTTCGGGTTTCGTGCGGCTCGCTTTTCGGCTGGGGCTGTTCACTCGTGTTTCCTTTGCTTCCTGGACTTTTCTTCCTTCGACTCACTTGTAAGTCACTCGGGAGCGCGCACGGGTCCTCACAGACTTCGCCTTAAGCGGTATCTCAGTCTACCGAAAGACAAAACGGTCGGTCTGGAGCAGTCGAATGATTGTTTTTTTCCTTTCTCAGTTATATAGGGGGAAAAAAGAGTCAGTAACTTGTTTCTACTAATGGTAATTCAGTCCGGTCAATTAACAGGTCGGCTTTTGGTAGTAGGGTCCAGCCTGAGTGTCTGTCGAAGATGTCTTCAGAGATCAAAATACTCTGGTCAGGGCAAACTAATGATTGCAAGTGGGCAGATAAAGGGCTGCGCAGATTCAAGAAACAGGTGGTTGATAGTTTGGGCACAGAGGCCAATCAGGGTGAGCACGTTTCTTTGAGTGCGTTTCCTTGAGTACATTCACAGTCTAGGGGCCAGAATAATGCCAATCAGACATTAAAACCCATTAGAAATGTAAACTGGAAGAAAATATAGCATAAAGGAAAAGAAACATCCATCCACCTTGATGGCAAATTAGGATGGGTTACAGGCTCCTCCTTGGAAAATCGACCCCCCCCAAAATGACACTGAAGCCGATTCTAAGAACTATCAATAGCAAGCACAGGAGAAACATGCCCTTCACTAAAGTCTTTCCTGAGCTAGATGTTGTGGGAAGTGGTGGATGGCATTTGGGCTAGAGGAGAGCTTGACCTGCAGGGTGAGGAACAGAGTGAGTGACAAAAGCTGAGCAAAGGTCCAGATGTTCTATTCAGGACAAGTTATACACTTGTGTACAAGTTATATGCTTGTCCTTTCATTGCCCTGAGGTGTTGAGATGGTCACCACCTGTCATTTGCCAAGACAGTAGCCGAGACAGGCTGTGGGACACTGGACGAAGGCATGGCAATACAAAAGCCTAACACAGGCAAGGCAATAGTGAGAACATGTTTGGTGCAACTGTCTATCTGTATCTCCCTTCACAGCCTTCAACCCCCCAAACTACTGGAGCTGTGCAGCCCTTGTGCCATACAGCAGGGACCTGGCTGAGGGGCCCGTGGGGCAGACAGCCAGATGTGCTTCTCCCATTCGAGTACTGACAACCTGTGCTCCATCCTGGAGCAACGGGTCCCTTATCATAACTTATGAGCCCAGAGAGCTACTGTTGTTGTGATTGGCACCATGTGTATGGAGGAATGGAAGTTTAGGTCAATTTGGGGAAAAAAAAAAAAACTTGGCACCAAAGTGCAACTGCTTTATTGTATCTCATGATTCAGATGTTCGGTTGGACAGTCCTGATGATTTCATTTGTGGTCTCTCATGCCTGTGCTTCAGGTGGTAGTGGGATGTTGATTGGCATCTTGGTGTTCCTTAATGTGGCCTCCTACCTTTCTGGGTGGCCTTTGTCTCCAGCCAGAGGTTATCCTGAACTTCCTTTATGGCAACCCAGGGATCCAAGAGGAAATGAAAACTGTTAGATCTTAGTCTGTATTCTATTCATCAAAGTAATCACAAGTCCAATACAGTTATTCCTGCACGTGGAGGCAACGGTGGAGGTAGACTAGCCTCACAAGATGCCAAGGTCCCAAAGATGGGTAGTGTTGATCAGATTGGCTACGACAGTGAAAATTCTCAGGAGATCATCAGATGGATTATGTAAAAGGACAAACTAAACTACTGAGTCTGGAGTGGATGTGACAGAAGGGCAAGAAATACTGTTCCAGGAAGAAAATGCATAGGAGACCAAGCCGTACTAGAAATTGTTTGGTGAGGCTGAAATAGGAACCCTACAGAGCTGTCTTCGTTTGACACCTCCTCTCTAGACTTGGAGACTTTGTAACCTGTGGCCAGCAGTGACAACCAAAGCCCCTTGATACATTATGGATAAGAGCGTGGACACAGCCTGATCATCTGCCCCCTCTTCTCTGGGCTCAACGCCTCCAGTCCCCCGTTTTCCTCAGGACCTGATGGAAGAGGCCAGGGCCCAATTATATCTCCTTCACATTATCCTTTGTTTCTGGATCCCCAGTAGTAGTTGAAAATCCAGTACAAACAGATTGAAGAAAAAAAGAAAGAAGGAAAAAAGAATTGGTTGGCTTTTAAAAATAGCTTTAAAAGGTCAGGATGTGATTTCACATATGGCTTGATCTGGGGACTAATACCCTTCTCAGGTCTGCTCATGTCTATGGTGACTACATCCTCAAGCACAATGGATATCAGCCTTGCAAGGTATAAGCACAGAAGGAAAGCAAGAGCTACCCTCGACGGAAGAACCAATATCTTGTGCCTGACTTCCATTTCCATCCCTGACCCAACACTGTTCAGAGAATAACAGACCCTGGCCAGGGAGAAGCCACATACCCACTCCTGGAACTGGTTGTTTTCCTTCTCACCACAAGTATGTCTGGGAAGTGGAGGAGGTGAACTGAGACACACTGTTGGTGTTCTTGTTGGTTTCTTCAGACACAGACATGCAGACACAGGCAGAGGCCTGAAGTTCATTCTCTGTGAAGCCTCCTACTGCACTTGCACATGTTGCCTGCCAGCTGCTTTTCCAGATACCTGGCTTGTCCTGGTTTCATTCCAGGATATGGAGTCATCAAGGGGTTTTGGTTGTCACTGCTGGCCACTGGTCAAAAATCTTCCAAGTATATAGAGAAGGTGTCAAACTGAAATACTCCATAAGGTCCATATTTCACTCCAATCAATATGTAAAGTCAGTTACGTGGGCAACATGGAGACTTACTACTCAGTGCCCCGTTGTGGTCCCTGAAGACTCACCTTAGAGGCCTGATCAGAAAGGGAAGACCAGCAAGTCTACTTGTTTTTAAGAGTATGTCACATTTCTAAAGATTAAGTCACTCTTTTCATTGCTATGAAAATAATTTCAGTTATGATTTAGTTATAATTTTAGTTATGATTTTAATTATGAATTTTAAAACCATAACATTTAAAAAGCAGAAATTTATGAAGAAGAAAGTATATGTCTTATCCCTGCCCCCACCCAGACACATTCCTGGAAGGCAAGGATCTGAGTTAATGGCAGTGCTTTGGCTTTAAATAACAGACATAATAAACCTCAAACACTCTCAATCATAAGAATAATCACTCCTAAGACCAGAAGTTCAAATTTAAGGGTGGCTGAACTGCTAAGTGTTGCTGAACCTGAGAGGTTCAATATGCGTTCCAAGAATATCTAGAAACAGGACACTTTTAAGCAGTATCTTAATCACGTTTCAAATAATATGTTTTTCTAACTAGAATATCCCATCTCAGATGAATGAACTTCTACATTTAAGCCTGTTGGTCCCATTGTCCATTCCAGGCTGAGGGAGACAAAAAAAAAAAAAAGAATATAATATTGCAGGTGTTTTTGAACACTCTGATGTATATTTATTGTGCTCCTCCAGGGCTTTCTGATGGTTTGGGTATATGACGTGACAGGAAGGGGAGTCAGGGATGGTCCTTAGACCCTTGGCTTGAACTGTGAACTGGAGTCCAGTGTGATGGGCAGAGCAGTGAGTGGTACTCCATTTTGGGACTTCCTAGTTCCAAAAAAAAAAAAAAAAAAAAAAAGCCTGGCAACTCCTACTGCTCAGAAATCATAAGACATCATTGCCTACAGCCTGACTGATGATCAATACTCTCTAGGCTGAAAAACATTTGGAGTTATTGTATTAGTTACCTTTTTATTGTTGTAACAGAATACTCAACATTCACATCTTACGGTAGGAAAGATTTATTTCAGCTCACAGTTTCAGAAGGTCTCACACAGTGAGTTCATGGGCAACCAGCAATGGTGGAAGCACATGGCAGAGGCTGGAGAGCTGCTCATGGCATTGCAGACAGAAGCCAGTGAAGCAGAAACCAAGTCAGTGTCTGGAAACTCAGGCAAGGCAAGAAAAAAGCTGTAGCAATGTTTCTTCTTCCTTACTTCACTTAATTCAAGTTGTCATTTTAGGCTCCAGACCCAGCACAAAAGTCAATAGCACAAACCTGAAAGCTCTGGCCTGGGTGGCCCCTCACTCTCAACAAGTTGATGCAGTCCCTCCAGGTCAAGCCCAATCATCTGCCCCTTCCAGGCAGACATCACCTCTCAACAGCACACACACAATTCCAAACACATGAGGCTTTTGGGGAACACTCCATATTCAAAACACAGCAGTTAGCATGCTACTTAATATGAAATATGAGGTACTAGAGAATAGCAAAGGAGCCCAAAGAATGTTTATTAGGGAGATTGGCATAAAAGAGCTTAGAGAAGGGTGATTTTGGATGTTGGCAAGTAATATGAGGCCTATTAAGCCTTCAGATACTGAGCTTGTCAGCCCCTGGGAAGCCATCGTAGGCTGAGTAATGTCATCTGTCTCAAGGACTGCCTGGGTCCCTACAAGCAGGACATGTGGCCCAAGGGACTACTTCTCTGCATCAGTGGGTCATTGGTTGGTCCATAGCCCCGAAGGGGAACAGTGGAGCTGAATGCAAAACTCTGAAGAAATACATAGAATGAGGATCCCTTCAGGATGTTGGGAGTTGGAATTTCATCCATGAGTTCAGGTGACAAATAGTCCAGGTTTCTTCATGCATAACTTGATTGATGGGGCAATATCTGACCTTAGCAGTAGACATTCAATTTCTGGAGTGGAAACCTGATTCCAGGTAATGTAAGCAGAGATGGAAATTTATTATCTTAAAGCTATGCTAGATGCTGCATAAAACAGATGCAAAAATTGTGTGGTTTAAGACGCCTGTCAATTTACTCTTTAACTAACATTATACTAAGGGTTTCTGTTCAGTATAAGATTTGGATCTGTGCAGTGACCGTGGGTCCTAGATCTCATCTTTTGTGATCCTGTCATGCACAGGGTGCTAATTTTTTTTTTTTTTTTTGGCCTTTACTTTCTATCTGTTCATTTGTTTTCTATGAGTATGATGTAGCCTCTATGGTACTAATGAGCTAATGATTCAAATCTAGGGTCCTGTGCTTGCTGGCAAGTGCTCTTAACCACTGAACTATGAACTATGAACTATGCCCCAGTCCATGGATGATAATTCTTATTCCGGACTAAAGATTTGTGGATGGAATTCAGGGGAAGCTTCTGTGAGACAGGGTGGGAAGAAATTTAGCATTTCATGGACTTTAAATAACAGGTGATGCCATGGTTAGAATATGGTTTTTTCCCTTCCAAACTTCAGGTTGAAATTTAATCCTCATGAAAAATTAAGAAGTGGAACCAGGTGGGACTGTTAAAAGGTGATCAGAGCTTTGCTTTCATGAATAGACTAATTTAGCCAATGGATTAATGGGTTAGTAAATTATCTTGAAAGTGTGTCTGCTTTAATGGCCCATCTGGTTAGGTCTGTGGCCTCAACCCCACCACTCAACACCAGTCTTAATACCAGCTGCTTAACTCATGATAACAAAGAGATGCAGAAAGTGGCCAGGGTCCCAATATTCCCTTTAATGGCATTCGCCCATGACTAAATTTTCTGTTGCTAGGCCCTTCCTCCTAAAGATTTCACCACTGTCCAGTAGTCTCACAGGTTGGCAACCAAGCTTTAAGCACATGGACCTCTAGGAAACATTCCAGATCTAAACCATAGCACACGTAATATCCTACACCATCTTGGGACTCCCAGCAAGAAGGCCACCATGAGAGCAGCCCCTCAACCTTGTACCATGTCTTAGTTGCTTTTTCATTCCTGGGACAGAATACCCAACATCCACAATTTCAGTGAGGAAAGATTTATTTTAGCTGACAGTTTCAGAAAGGCAGTGCACACATGGGCAGCCGGTAGAGGTGAACACACTTGGTGGAAGCTTAGCCAGAGAGCTCTTCTCAGCATGGCAGATAGGAATCCAAGTGAGGAATAAAGGGTGGAACTACTAGACCCCTCCAAGTCAAGCCCCTAGCATCCACACCTTCTAGCCAGGCCCTACCTCTTACCACACACTGTATGCGTAAGTAATCCACAACATCCAAATACAGAAGTCTTTGGGGGGACCCTCCAGATCTAAACCAACAGACCAGAGCTGTGAGCATAAATGACACTCTTTTCTTTATAACTTACCCAGTCTGTAGTATTGTGATATTGTAACAGAAAACATAGCATGACAGGTAAGAAATCTCAGCAGGCTGAGCCACACTTCTGTCTCCAGTGGAGACTCTGACCAGATATTTTTATATCCTAGCCCAGTTGTTGGGGAGGTTATTTTTCTCTCCAGTTATTATTAAGGTAAAATACACATAACATAAAATGAACCACTTAAAGTGTATGACTTGTACAGTGTTGCTCAACTACCACCCCTTTTAGTTTTAAAGCATTTTCATTCTCTAAATGAATACATTGGAAACATTTTTTTGGTAAGGATAGAACCTAGAGCCTTTATGCTGAGCTACATACTTAGCATTTTATTATAATTTTTAAATTTTTGAGGCATGTTATGCTTAAGTTGCTAAATTGCCTAGGTTGGGTTCAATCTTGGGAGCCATTTGCCTCAGCCTTCTAGAGTGCTAAGATAACAGGTATGTGCTACAGTTGCCACCTAGTTGGGGATATCTTAAAATAACGGCTTGATTCATTTACTACTGTGAAAGTATGATGACTATTAGATATCCAAAAGATCATGTTATTTACTATGATATAAATGTACAAGTATTGTTATGTTGTTACACTTTCATAATTTTTTAATACAGCTAGTTTCCTCAGTAACCATTTATGTTTATTTCTCCTAAGAATATCTACTACTAGAATGAATATAGTCACACACCTATTACCGTGCACCAAAATCAAATCAAAGTGTATCAAAGACCTAGACATTAAAAATGAAACACTAAACCTTTTGGAAGATGAATTAGGCAAATATCCAAAAGACCTAGGAGTAGGCAAAGACTTCCTTGACAAGACATCAAGAGCAAAAGAAATTACCCCCATTATTAATAAATGGGATCTTGTCAAATTAAAAAGTTTCTGCACAGCAAAGGAAACTATCAGCATTGTAAAAAGAGAACCAACAGGCTGGGAAAAAATGTTCACCACCAACATCTCAGATAGGAAACTCATAACTAGAATACACAGGGAGCTGAAGAAAAGTAAGCCTACCAAAATAAAGGATCCTATTGAAAAGTGGGCAAATGAAATAAAGAGGCGGTTCACTCATCAAAAAGTACAAAAGGCCAATAGATACATGAAAAATGTTCAACATCTGTAGCGATAAGAGAGATGCAAATCAAAACTGCTAAGATACCATCTCACTGCAGAGAGAATGGCCTCTATCAACAAGTCAAATAGGAACCAGTGCTGGCTAGAGAAAGGAACCCTCCTGCACTGCTGGTGGGAATGTAAATTCGTACAACCACTCTGGAAAGCAGTATGGAGATCTATCAAAAGACTAGAAATAAATATCCCCTTTGATCCAGCAACACCCCTTCTGGGAATATATCCAAAAGAGGCCAAAACAAAATATAACAGAGATATATGTATACCCATGTTCATAGCAGCACAACTAACAATAGCTAAAATATGGAAGTCACCAAAATACCCATCAACATACCAATGGATACACAAATTGTGGTATTTATAACCCGATGCAATACTATGCATCTGTAAAGTCCAACAGCGTGGAGGCTTTTGCAGGCAAATGGAAGAAACTTGAGAACTTCATGCTTAGTGAAGTGAGTCAGAAGCAGAAGGTGAAACATAGAATAGTCTCTCGGATAAGAGGGACCCAGATCACAACTACATCATGGAACTTAAAATGAAAAACAAAGTGAAACAGGTGGGTAGGGTGGGGAGGGAGGGAGGAGTGGGAGGGGGAGGGACAAAAGGAGAGTGGGAAAGTCCTTGTCCCCTTGACAAGATATGTATGTGCACAAAATGCTCAACTTCATTGTAAACCTTAAATTTTGCACTTACACATATCAATAAAATGGGAAAAGTGTCTACTACTTTGTTGTATATAGTGTCTAATTGATTTTTCCGTGATAATCTTGTATACTGCCACATTAGTTACTTACTGCCTAGTTTTAGGTGACTTTTATTGTACTTCCTTGGAGTTTGCTATATAGACAGTCATGTATCTGCAACAAGAAACAGTTGCAGTTTTCCTTACAATCTCTACTTTCTTCTGTCTTTTGCCTTCTTGCAGCCATTAGCATTTCCAGTACGATATTGAGTAAAAGTAGTAAGATAAACAGCCTTACCTTGTGCCCAGTCTCTGAGGGAAAACATTTGGTCCTCAACTCTAAGTAAGCTGTTAGGTAAAGACTTTGTAGATGATCTTTGTGACATCTAGAAAATTCTCCTTCATCCCAGGTTTACTGAAATTTTTATCATGAATGTTTTATCATAAATGATTGCTCAGGGCTGGGTGTGGCAGCATGTGTTGTACCACAGCATTTAGTCAAACACTTTTTCTGCCTAAATTGATATAATCATATAAATGTTTTTCTTTTCAGATATTGAACCAGACCAATCTTACATGCCTGAAATAAATACCACTTGGTCATGGTATATTATTCTTTTTATACATTCTTGGATTTAATTTGCTAACTAACCTTTCCTTGAGTATTTTTGTATTTAAGTTCAAGTGGGATATTGTCTGTAGTTTTCTTTTGTGTGCTTTGTCTGGCTTCAATATCAGAGTAAAACTAGACCATAAAATGAGTTGGGAAGTCTCCATCTTCTATTTTGAATAATAGTAGCTTCCCACAATCCCTTTGTGTCGTTTTACCATTCAGGCAGGTCCAGCCACCTTTCTTTTTTCTGTTTGTTTTTGCCTTTAATTTTTCTAATGGTATAATAAAAATTAAAAAATACTAGTATATATATTATATTTTTCTATGTGGCCCAAGACAGTTTCTCATCACTCCAAAAAATATAGGCAAAAAATGAGCCAAAGTTGGACATGCCAGATTTAGATACCTCTTTCTCTTTCTTTTTCCTTCTCTTCTTCCTTACTTCCTTCCGTTTGTGGTTCTGGAGATTAAGTGTTGGCCTTCTAAAAGATAGAGGTGTAGGCAAGAACTTTCTTCACCAGACAACTAATGCAAAGGAAATAGCCCCCAGAATCAACAAACAGGATATTTCAAATTTAAAAGTATCTACATTGCAAAGGAAATTATCAGCAGAGTAAAGAGAGAACTGGCAGAGTGGAAAAAAAAAATTTTACTACCCATCTTCAAATAGGAGGCCAATAACTAGAATATACAAAAATACTGAAAGAAAAAACAAGGCCTGCTTAAAAAATGGACAACAGAAATGAATAGACAGTTCTCAAACGAAGATCAACTGGCCAGTAAATACATGAAAAGGTGTTCAGTATCCTTAGCCATTAGAGAAATGCAAATTAAAACATCACTAAGGTATCATCTAACCCTAGAGAGAATGGCATATATCAAGAACTCAAACAACAATCAATACTAATGAGACTGGGGAGGGGGGAAGGAACCCTCTTATACTGCTGGTGGGAATGTAAACTAGTCAACCACTATGGAGGGCAGTATGGAAATTCCTCAAAAGGCTGAAAATAAATATTCCCTTTGATCCAATGATACCTCTCTGGGAATCTTTCCAAAAGAGTTAAAAGCATCAGATAAAAGAGATACATGCATATCCATGTTCTTAGCAGCACAGCTAACAATAGTTGAAATGTAGAAGATATCAAAACACCCATCAACAGACCAATGGATACATAAATTGTGGTGTGTGCACAATGGAGTACTACTCATGTATAAAGACAGTTTTGGGGCTTTTGTTGATAAATGGGTGCAACTTGAGACCATCATGTTCAATGAAGTGAATTAGTTGCAGAAAGTTAAATATTGAATGGTTTCTCTAATATGAGTTATTTCATCGAACTAAATGAGGTGGGATAATAGGAATAGTGGAGAGGAGGAGTGTGTGGGAGGGTCAGTGAGGGAGAAGAGAAAGCTTTGTAATCTTGATGTGATATATGTGTGCACAGAATACTCAAATTCAATGTAAACATTGTGTGTTGCATATATACTTAACAATAAAATGGAAAAAAAATTGCTGAGACCATTGGCCTTACATATGCTAGGCAAGCACTCTGCATTTGGCTACACCTCGCCCCTGCTCCCAGTTGTAGTGTCATCTTCCTAGGTAATTGCTCTAGGACAGTGAGCACCGTGGGAGATGCTGCTGCTTTCTCTTCAGTCATTACATCTGACGAAGGGAACACGTGAGGGGAAAGGCAGGACACGGCATTGCTCCTGCCCACCCCTTCTGTCACTTTTCCTTTAGAGAAGACACCAACCTTCTTCACTTACAGGACTCTTGGCTTCTGGAGAGCTTCCATTGCCGGTCTTTCGGGTAGCTCCCCCGGCAGCAAATCCACCTGGTTTTCCTTCATCTGAGGCTGCTGTTCTTTCCCCTTCGCTGTGGAAGGACCATTTCCCTAGGTCCAGGCTGCAGCGTCGTGGTTCCCTCAGCAGTGTAGAAGTTATTGTGCCTCTCCCTCCCTTAGGGAGAGAAGGGCATTGTCACCTAACTGCTGATCCTTTTATTACCTTCTCGTTAGCTGTCGTTAAAGGTTTTACAAATTATGTTCCATTTTCAGAGTTAATTGTGATGTGTGATGTGTGTATTTCTCTGGGTTTCTCATACTTGAGAGTTTTTTCTATTTCTTGAACCTGTAGGATTATATCTTTTACTAAGTTTGGGGAGCTTTCAGCCATTCTTTTTGTTGAAGTACATTTTTAGTCCCATACTTTTGTCCTATCTTTATTAACTCTTATGAGTTAAAAAAAATTTTTTTAGATAGAATCTCACTTTATAGTCCAGTTTTGTCCTGAACTCACTATGTAACCCAGGCTAGCCTACAACTCATGGTGATCTTCCTGTCTCAGCCTCCCAAGTGCTGTGATTATAGGACATGTGCTGCTAAGACAATCTGGTTTGTGGTGGTGGAGGATCAAACACAGGACCTCATGCCTTCCAGGGAAGTGCTGTAATCACTGAGCTGTGCCCCCAGCCTCATGAGTTAAATTCCATACAGTAGTCTACTCTTTTCTTAAGGGGATACATCCAAAGACCCCCCATTTGATTCCTAAAACCACAAATACTACCAAACCTTACATATATTTTTCTTTGTCCAGACATACATATGATAAAATTTAATTTATAAATTAGTTTAATTTATAGTTCATAAATTTAATTTGTAAGATATAAACAAAGCAATAATAGGACAATTATAACAGTGTAACATAATAAGTGTAACAAAGCAAGCCTTTGTACTTTGGGGCTAGTATTAAGGAAAATAAGGGTTACTTGAACACAGCTCTGAAATACCACAATAGTTGGTATGATCATTTAGATGGCTATTAAGTGACTAGTGGACAGGTAGCATATACAGTATGAATACACTGGGTAATGAGATGTTACAGGCACGGAAGAGACAGAGTAGGATGCTACAAGTCTTTTCCATGTGACTCAGTTTAAAAGTCATGAATTGATTGCTTTGGGAACTTTCCACCTAATGTTTTCAACCTCAAGTAACTTCGGGTCATGAAAACTATGAATGGTGAAACCATGTATAAGGGAGAACTACCACATGTCCCCAAGTCTCTGTTCATGTTTTTTTTTTTTCAATCTGTTTCCTCAATCTGTGTTTCAGTCTGTTTTCAGTCTATATTGTTTCAACTGAGTAAATTCTGTCTAAGTTTGTCTTCAGTGATTCAGTCCTCATTCTGTTCAACTATTGAGTCTCTCCAGAGAGCTTTTAAATTGTAGTTCTTGTGGTTTTTATTTCTTTAATTTTCATTTGCTTCTTTTTTATATTTTCTTTGTCTCTGCTGAGATTCTTTAGAAATTGTTTTCACTTGTTTCAAGAGAATTTGTAACTGAATATTGAAACATTTTTATGATAGCACTTTAAAATCCTTGTCAGATCTCTCTGCCATTGATTCATGTCGGTACTAGTGTCAATTGATTTCTTTCTTTCATTCAAAGTGTGGCTCTCATGGTTCTGGATGTCCTGAGTGACTTTCTATTGCACCCTTCATATTTTGGTTGCTATATGAAGGAACCATCGATCCTAGTTAAGTCTCCTAGTTGAGCAGGCAGTTGCCCAGATTAGCATATAGTTTCTCTCTGCCTTGATCCTGATGAGAGCTGGATTTTCTGATTCCTTACAGGACTCTTCTGGGTGGCTTTGTCCTGGTGCTATATGGCTCCCACTCTGTTCCTGCCAGCACCCTCTGTAGTAGCAGGAGTCACATCCTTAGTTTGCCTAGCCTTGCTGGGTGACCTTTAGTGGAACAATGGGCAGGCACTGGGATCTCCTTATATTGCTGTGTGGAGGGCAATGGAGGCCCGGGAATTTGCTTCTGTGATGATTGCAGACCCAAGTGCCTTTGTTGTAGAGCAAGTCTGGGAGCTGCTGCTTAGAGCACATGGCACGATGCTGTGGAAAGGGAGCTAGGACCTCCCCTGCACCCCCATAATGAGTGTCTTAAGGCTAGCTGTGGTGCAGCGCAAGGGCTCAGCCAGGAGGTTTGCATCTGTCTCCTCATCTTTCCTCCCTGTTGGATTAGTTTATATTGTCTCGAGTCTAAACCAGGTATGACTCAAGTGTCATTTTTCCACTCCCAAAGTTTTATTGTTATTTTTCCTCTTGATTCTCTCCAGTTTTGTTTTTTGGGTTTGTCTCTGTTCTTTTAATGTAATTTCATAGGGCTTGGGGGATAATTAAAATCAGATGGGTATAGTCAGTACTCTGCTTTAAATAGCATTGTTTCTTACAGTGAGTGTTTGTGTGTGTGTGTGTGTGTGTGTGTGTGTGTGTGTGTGTGTGTGTGTGTGTGTGTGTGGTGTATGCGTGCATGCATACATATGTGTGTGCTAAGCACATGCTATGCCTCTGAGCTGCCCCCAGCCCTTTCTTATACTATTTTTTTCTGCTGTATGCTGTAGGATTTTCCCTTTTCTCATTGCTAGTGTTGCTTATTTCTGTTTTTAACCTTTCCCCTCAAAGTCAGAATTTGAGTCAGTTTTGTCTATTTTTATGGACATTTTAAGTAGTCATTTATCGATGTTATATTTGGTTTGTATTTCATTATTTTTAAATTTTTATTAATGCTCTACTGTCATATTATTTTTCTAGAAGTGAATTCTTAGCTCGTTTATTTTTAATTTCCTTTATTTTCTACAATCTTATGATTCTTCCCAAGGTTTTTTCTGTGTTCAGTAATTTTTAAGATACAATGTTCTCATGATACTACTTTATGAATGAGTATTTTACTTTGGACTGGTTCTTTAACAAATAGCCAAGTTTTATTAGCTTAGTTTTATACTGTCCCCCTAAAAGTCCCTGTGTCCAGAGTTGGGAATTCTGGAAAGTATTTGGATCCTAGACTACTGTACTCACCAGTGGATTCATCCATGGATGCGTTCATGCTTGAAGTGCTGGCAGGAGGCAGGACTTGGTCGGAGGAGGTGGGCCCCTGGGGTGTGATGTGGAAAGGTGTATTCCTGTCCCCAGCTCCTCTTTCCTCTCTGCGGTGGCTGCCATGAGTGTGCACCTTTGCTCCACCATGCCCTTGCACTAGGAGATGTGCGCCGTGGAGCTAGCCAGCGATGGCCTGAGCACTCTGACATGGAGCCAAAATAAGCCCCTCCTTCTTTAACTTGCAGATGCCAGGTATTTTCTCCTTGTAACAGGAAAGGGGCTAATACACTTTGGAAATTAAAAAAAAAAATCCAAATGGCTTTGAAATTCTGAGTAAGTGATATGAGGGTGAGGGTGGAGCATTATTGCTGCGTGGTAAGAAAATATTAGGTATAATTCCTATATTTTAGAATTACTTAGATGTTCTTTATGGCTGAGGAAATTTTTTTGATAAATTTATCATAATAATTTGAAGGAGGGGATAGATTTCAGTGAGAGATTATTGCACTTGTATGTCAACAATAAGGAGAATTTTCCTTACATCTGTTTAAAAAAGGACTTAAAAGCCAGGCCCAGCAGCATAGGCCTGTAATTCCCACACTCTGTGAGGCTGAAGCAGGAGGACTGCAAGTTCAAGCCCAGCCTAGGTAACTTACCAAGCTCCTATAAATCAAAAATAAAGTAGTGATGTGAAAATAAGGTAGTGTGAAGGCCCTGGATTCAATCCCCATTACTATAAGTAATAATAATAATACAAAGTAATCAAAAATACAAAATAAAAAGCACTTATTTTTATTAAG
The DNA here is from genome assembly GCA_004027205.1 of Ctenodactylus gundi. NCBI lineage: Eukaryota > Metazoa > Chordata > Mammalia > Rodentia > Ctenodactylidae > Ctenodactylus > Ctenodactylus gundi. The sequence continues at coordinate 316,747 of PVKB01001950.1, forward strand.
CACTTACTTTGTGCCAGGTTTCTCAACCTTGGCACTGTTGTCATTGGGACTGGATAAGTCTTTGTCACATTATAGGATGTAAGCATAGATCTATCAGTCACCAGTAACATCTTTATCAGTTGTTTCAACAAAGAATGTCTCCAGACATTGCAAGTTGTCCTCTAGGTTTAAAGTCTTCCCTGGCTGAGACTCAACACACTGGTTTAATGATTTACATCTATGAATTCACTTAATCCAAAACTGTGTGCTAGATTCTCCTACTGTCATCTTTATTTTACAAATAAGTAGCTGTCACCACAATATGTGACAATAAACAAAAGCCCATTAAAAGTAATTTTCCAAATTCCCAGGACTGTTGAGCATTGTTTGTAATTTCAAACAAAACTAAAATAAAAAGCAAAACCAAGAACCAATGTCATTCCATAATGATGGACTCTGTATAAAAAGGAATGAGAAACAAATTGACTACCTGATTTATTTTGAGTAAGTCTCAAGAACAATAGAGAAAAAAATAAGCTGTAGACATTTTTTTTGTAGAGGAGCAAAGACACAGTATCACTTAGAATCTCTCTGATGATTCTAATTAGAGGGGTGTGTGTGTGTGTGATTTCTTTCCATTCCCAGAATTGGCCCTTGTGCACATGAGAGCTGAAGTTTGGGTGTTTTCCTTGGTTTTCCAGGAAGTTGGCTTTTCCCAAGTGTCAGGTGCCTTTTATCCTTTTGCTTATTATGTGGAAAAGACAACCAAGGTATCAAGGATAGAGCTTGTTGACCAACAACTATCCCCACAGAGCTGACTTTGTCCCTGGAGATGGGGACTGCAGATTGCTGACATTTCCCCTAGCCTGACTCAGTTCAGGCTTGCCAGGGAATTAAGAAGGACACCTTAACTCCCCTTGGTTGGGCTAGGACCCCCTAGGCTGCTGCCACAGCTTATTTTACCCCTCCCATTCCTTGGTAGAAAACTAACCATGACCACTCTTGTTCTTTATGTCAAGAATTCATAGCGCCTTTAAGTTTGTGTGCGTATGTGAGTATACGTTAATCCCTCTTTGTCTGAAGGGGTTGGGCCTCAGGACTCTCCTCAGATACCAGTTTACAGGGATGCTCAGGTCCTTGTGTAAAAATAATCTAATATTTGTAGTAAAAAATCATCCCTAGATTCCTGTACTATTCCTATAATGCCTAATTCGATGTAGGTGCTATGTAAGTAGTAGTGCTATATGAATTATGGGATAGTGACATGAAAAAAATGTGTACCTATACGTTCGGTACCAACCCAGTGTTTTCCTAGTATTTTCATCCTGTAATTGGTTGAGTCCAAGCTGTGGGACCATAATATGAAGGTAGTATTTATTGCATGTGCATCCATATTTCCCAGTTAAACACGCACTCCAGTTGGTAAGTGCTGAGATGCTAAGCTGCACTGAGGCCAGCTTATGGCCAGCCCATAACTATTGTCCCTTCCCTGAGAGCTCCAGCACCTCTCCCTCACACCTCCACTGTGGAGCCCACCCAGGTGCCGAGCCCCTCCTCGCCTCCTGCCCTGGGAGCCAGCATCTTCTTGCCTTTGCCCACCCTCATGGGTACACACTTCCTCAGGAGAGCAAGGAGCCACATGCGTGTGGGTGATCCTGAAGGCCTCATCGCCAGTTTATAGATGCCCTGGGTAGTTTTAACTTCCAGCTATTTTACCAGCTATTGACAGAGTTCAGAATCTCCTTGACCCACAGATGTGTGATTTGGAAATATTACCTACACATTTTAAGTCCCTCTGCATCAGTGAAATAGGAATGGGATTGTCTCCTGCAGAGCTGGTGAGAAAATTAGGAGAGACTGTGTGCAGAGACTCAATATTGGTGACCTTCTCAAGCCGGGGATGTAACTCCTCGTCTCATAGAGGCCACCAGGTGGAGCCATTGCATTGCTCAAATTAGGATGGAAATCGGCAGCTTCTGCCTCATTTTTAATTTTGTTTAAAATAGTGCCTCCCGCAGGGAGACAAAAATCAGAATCTTTAGTGTTGGAGCTAGAAAATATGCATTTAAAGTTATAGAATAATTACTATATTTTTTGGGGCACACTGTGACACTGATCTAAATTTATGATATGGAATGATTAATGATTAGGCTAATTCGTTATCGCATGTACTTATAATTTTTTGTACTGTTTGAATGAGTGATTTTAATTTATACTGATAATGTGCAATCTACTTATTTAGAGCACCAAGTAAAGGGATGCCCTCCTGCCTCCTTCCTTCTTCTGTGGAACCTTGGGAACTTGCCATTGCTTCTTCCTTGACTTGGCTCAGGACCCTCAGGCTGACTATTGGACAAGCCTCCAGGATTGATGGAATAGCCTCTGTTGGACTCCATTTTCTGGCCTGGACCTTGCTCATCCTTCCAGAGCATCACTTCCTATGGATCTTCCAATTCTGTACACAGCACCTTGGGTGAGGAGTGATCTAAACCCTGCAGCTACCTTTCTCCCTGGGGCAAAATTCTTCTGAGAGCATCTGGCTGCAACATTCACCACAGGAAAATGTGTCAGGGAGGTGGCTACGTGTTATCCTCAGTAGAGATGATGGGACCTGAACTCAGCAGTGATAGAAGTAGGGGGAGGAGAGGACAGACTAGGAAGTCTACAGCCTGTGGAAGGGGTGGAAGGGAGAGGGAAAGCTCTAGGAAAGTCTCATTCTTACCATTCTTCAAGGGTCAACAGTAATTGCGACAGTATCTGAGACCTTGTTAGGCATCCCTGAAATCCTGTTAGTTGCAGCGGCATGAACAGAACTGGAGGACATTATGCTAAGTTAAATGAGCCAGGTACAGAAAGATCAATACTGTATGTTCTCACCTGTGTTAATCAGGTTTCGCCACCATAACAAAAGATCAGACACAGGCAAGTTTTGAAGAACCGAGGCTCATGTAGCCCATACTTCTGGAAGATCAAGTCTAAATTTCTCAGTGCAAGCTTACCAACACCCCCCACCCCCGTCCCCATTCATATTATCTCACAGCTCATGACACATGACAGTGGTATGCATGTGCATCAGGAGTAATAGAATGTGTGCGTAGGAAAGAGGGATGGGGTTTCCACAGTTCCCGTCAAGGGCACATACCCAGAACATAAGAACTTCCTATTAGGTTCTCCTCCTTAAAGGTCCACTGTCCAGTACCACAATCCTGGGGACAGAGCCATTATATATATACCTCTGGAGAACACCCAACATCCAACAGGAGTGTCATTTATTTATAGTGGAAGTTAAAAATGTTGGTCCTGTAGAAGTAAAGAGCAGATGGAATTCCCCCAAGCCAAGGAAGGTAGGTGAGGGTTGGAGAGAGGTTAGTGAAAAGTGAAAAATTAAAGCTAGACAGGAGAAATGAGTTCTGGTGTTCTGTGGCACATTACAGTGACTGTAGGTAACAATAAAAGGATTTTGAATGTTCTCAGTACAAAGAAATAAGAAATGTTGGAGTAATGGATATGCTAAGGATCCTGATTTGGCCATTGCACATTATGTATATGTGTCAAAATGTCACATCATATCTCATGAATATGTGTAATTGTTATGTGTTACTTGATATTGTCTGTCTAGGGACAAGGAAAAATCTGTACATGTCCAGTAGAGACAATTCTTTCTGAATGTTTTCAGTCTGGTGCCCAGGCAGCAAATTAATATGGGTGGAGTAAATTTGAACTTTTCTCCTCTGATTCTTCAGTGACAGCCAGAACTTGCCCATGGTTCAGACAAGTGTCCTTAGTGCCACGGGGACTCTCTGTCTTGGACCGTCTGTCCATGTCCTCCTTTAGAGTTGCCAGACTGTTGTGACAAGTTGCCTAGCTGCCATCTGTACCTGGTCCTTCACTGGCAGCTCCTGCTTACAGTCCTCAAGAAAGTTCATGGTCTTTTTCCACTGTTCAAGTTTGCAGCTGTTTTCCTTCAGCATACCTGACTGCTTCTACAAAAATTCTGGTCATTCCCCTCTCTTATCCCCCCAAGTTTTGTTGAATGTGTTCCAAATACATGTGCTTTTCTTGATTCCCACAGCCACCACCTTGTTCAAAGATACCATCTTGAATCAGACAACTGCAGAGGCTTCCAAATGGTGTTTGGGATCCAGTTGTCACCTCTCCAACCCACTCTACTCACAGAAGACAAAGGTATCTTCCCTCCACTGTAAAATGTCATCAGTTGCTGCCATAGTAGAGTAAGGTGGTAGCTTCCTTCTGTTACTGGGACAAAGCCCAAACCTGTCACCAGATCCTTAGCTCACAAGCAACCTGCCTTCCTCCTCTTAGGCCGCTCTCCTGTTCTCCACCACAACTTCACAGCCTTCTTTCTGCATCCCAGCCAGGCCAGCTCTGCTAGGTTTGGGATTTCTTGGGTGGCCTCAAGTCTCTAGAGTGGCTCTTTCTTGTCCCTCCCCAGGAATGGGTGCCTCTTCTTGGCACAGGTTCCTTGATATTCATGTGCTGCACTCATGGGTTTAACTCACCCCACGCTAAAAATAAGGTTTTTTAAAAAATTCTGTCTGTACACACATGTACAAACATTTTTGTGTCTAGGTCATTTTTTATTCTGTAGACAATGTAACAAACATATATGCAGCATTTACATTGTGCAGGTCATTAAAATTCATCTACAGATGACTTAAAGTATATGTGAAGATACGCATAGGGTGTATGAAAATACTACACACATTAAGAAAAATACTTGAACATTTGCATATTTTGGTATCCATAGTTGGGTTGGTGAGAGATCTGGGAACTGGTCTCCCAGGCCACCGGGAGACAACAGTGTTCCTCTCACAACTGATATCAACATTGTGTTGGCATATTTGCTCGTTCATTTGGTTTTTGTCTGCCTCCTCTTTGTGACTATCAGTTTTTGTGGTGAGGATAACAGGTATCATTTTATCCAGGTTGGCTGGTGCCATTTCCTTGTATTTATGACTGTGTTGAGTGATGAGCCCATGTGTGGCAAGATCCAGAGCCATGCCAAGCCCTTCTGGCTGGAGTAATCATGAATAACTCCTTGAAGGGCCTTCCTGAGATAAGGCTGGCAGAGGGACAGGCTTTGTGTAAATACAGACTATTTTAGGCAGGGTCATGTGTGCCTATATAGGAGACGGAAGAGCCTTACCTCCAAGAGGGGTTGTGAGAAAGGCTACTTGGGATAGGAACAGCTCTTAAGGAAGGCTACAGGGATGGGAACACAGAGGCATCAAACACCCAGGAGGATGAATCTGGGTCCAGAAAACCCTAAGGTCTACAAGCATATTCCAGGTATCCCTGGGCTGCCTGGACTCTGGCCTAATAATGCTCTGTTCCTGAGCCCTGGATCTAGGCAGGCCATAATTTAGCTGATGCACCTTCCACCTCCATCTGATCTCACCACAGCTTCTCCTTTAGTCAACGTATAATGAACGGAAAGTTGTGTAGCTCACAGTTCCAAACACTGTGAGGTCCAAGATTGGGGGGGGGGGGGGGGACTACATCTGGTGAGGGCTTTCTTGCTGCCATTCCATGATGACACCAGTTAGTCTAAGTATGGAGGCTTTTTCCTTCTGACCCAGCCATTTCATAAGGGTCCTGCTTCTCAACATGGTTTCACTGGGGATTAAGTTTCCAGCACAAGGAATTTGGGGGACATGTTCAAACCCCAGCAGCTCCTCTGTTTTTTATCCCTGTGGTCTTCCTGACTCTCAGCCATCCTGTTCCCTATCAGCAATTGCAGTTGGACTCATTGCATCATGGCCCCTCAGCCTTAGGATGGATTTGGCCAAGTTATAAACCCCAGTTTCCTTGCCTGCAGAGTAGAATGGGGGCATTTTTTTTTCTCTGACCATATAAAATACTTTCCCCTCTCTTTAGGTCTTCTGGACCCTCTAGGAAGGAGCATCTAACTGGGACTGACCTGTGACAGAAAACAGTCCCTTCTGCCCCTAACCTGACCCGAGACATGCCTTTCTCCTTGCACCATAACTGGATAGGGCGGCTCCCTTAGTCACCCTCTCCCCTTAGCTCTCTCAGTTCTTATCTTGAGGGCAGAGCAGGGCAGAGCCTCACTGGAGCCCCAGGATACCTCTCCTCCCTCCCATTCATTTTGCCAGCCCCGCCCAGTTCCCCACCAAAGACAGAATGTGAGAGCTGTGTAGGAGCACCTGCCCAGTGCTTCCCTCTGTGACTAGAGCTACAGGATAAGACAGGAGAGACAGCCCACTGCACTCTTATTTATTTATTTATTTTTTTTTTTGGACCTCTGGAAAGCCCTGGGGAATTCCAGATTCCTCGCTGGCCTAATTCGCCACCCTCCCTCCTCAGTACCACCATAGTCTTGCCCATAGCCACCCTCTGCCCAGCCTAAGTCCCAGGCATTGCTTCCTCTTCCAAGAGCTTTCCAGTAACCCTAAACCCTATAGACAAGTAGCTGTTGATTTGGTGATTTGTGGGGAACAAAGCCTCACTGTTTCCCTGGCAAGTTCCCTGTGTTTCCGGTGCTGCAGCCCCATCCTGTACCACTATATCCACTTACTGACAAGCCTAGCTGAGCTCTGAGCAAATCTCCAGATACCTCCTGCCTTCTGTGGGATCAGGTAAACCTAGCAGTGACCATACTGGCCTTCACTGGTTAAGGGAAGGGCTGGAGAATCCACGACTCTGTACTCTGCTCTCCTAGGAGTGGATTACACCTTTGGAATTTAGAAGCTTGAATGCGGTGTTGATCAGTCACAGAAGCAGCTACAAGTGCTATGCTCCCAGCCCTGGGGAGGACAAAGGGAGGCAAGGCAGAGGTTCTCAGTGCATTCTGGAGCAGGGGTGTGAGAAGCCCTCCAAAGACGTTATGTGCTCAGCTAGGTCTTTTGCTCCCAGGCTGAGCCATCTGCACGTATCTCCCCTTCCCTCAGCTTTAGGCTCCAGAGCACCTTCAGTGAGTGACCTTTTCCACACAGGTTGGTACCTGTTCTCCTTGGAGGAATCCAGCCTGTGGCTGCTAATCTAGGTACCTTGGTCTAAGGTACACCCTATAAGCTCAGTGCTCCTAGGGTTACTTATCAGCATATCTACAGGCCAGCTAGCAGAGTACTGTTCGCCTGTAAAGCAGCCTCCTACAGGTGTCCTTACCTGGGTTCAGCAGGTAACCAGGACACTTCCCTCCCCAATTTGCAGATAAGGAAGCTGACATCAAAGATATTGCTCAGATTGTCTCCAACTTCAACTGGTTTCACTTTTGATTTTTCTGCTTTATGATGACATGAAAGTATGACTCATTCAGGAGAAGCAAGACTTTTAATTTTGCAGGTAGACCTTTTCCATAGGCTGTGAGATAGATGCAAGTGAAATATTCCTTTGTGATGCTGGGCAGCGACAACCACAGCTTCTTACCAGCCGTGCAGTCACAGGGAACAACCGAAACTCTACATTGCTATGCTGTGATACTCAGTAGTTAGCTCTATCCAGTGCATTTTTAAATTTTCAACTTGACAGTTGGTTCACGGTGCAACCCCATCATGACTTGAGAAACATCAGTAGTTCTCTAGGGTTTAGGTCATGGTCCATCCCCTGCTGTCTTACTGCCTCTTCTGCTAAGGAAGATGAGGAGAGTTCCATGGCAGGAATCAGCTGATCCTACAAAGACTGAGAATGAAGTTGAGGCAGGTGTTGGAAAGGGGGTAAACAGAGCAGAAAGGTAGTCCAGTGTCGTGCTCAAGGATACCTGCTGCTAGCATTGGGGCTGAGTGAAGTATGCCCCAACGTAGCTGCAGAAGATAAAGCAGGTATCATTTCATAGCTTTTAGGGAAACATCACACTTTCTGTTCACCTATCATCCACCCTCTGAAAAAGTGGGTTCCCTCAGGAGTCTCTCTTTCTCTGCACTGCACTGGTGAGGCTCCAGCAAGATCACTCATTTCAGCACTGTGCCCCAGACTCAAAGGACTCTGCTCCCTGCCAGGGTTATTGACTTTGAAGTGGGCAGGAGTTCAGCCAAGCATGACAGGGTACTATTCAGGGACTTTTGGCGGGACTGTTTTCTATTGTTTCATTAAGTCAGGCATGTGGGAGTCCAAAGTACTGGGGTCTGCTTGAGAGTGAAGCCAATACAAAGCATGGCAGAGCCTAAAAGCATGTGGGCTGGCAGGGAGGCTTAGGCCCGTGGGCAATGGCAAGCCCCTGTCCACACAAAAACATTACTTGTTCCTTAACAAGAAAGACATAGTTTAACATAGGATTCAGAAACATTTAGCATTTTAGTTTCATAAGTGTTATAAAAATTGATTTATTAGCCTCTTATTATCAAGGCAAAACTTAAAATCTTCATTGAATCTTATGTAAATCAATGACATTAACAAGAATTAAGTAGCTTAGATCTCTTATATACTTAAGAAAATAGTTAACCATGATAATATAATAAACATATTATCAATATAAAGGTATATATAAGTTATATAACAACATACTTATTTAGTTAAAACCAACAAATTTTTGAATAATTTAGTAGTACCACACATAAAGAGCAAAAATACCAAAGATTTTGATCATTGACATGTTTAAGGTTGAGATGTAATGTATCTTGTATCAAAAGAGTACTTATTGTTTATTTTGCATTTGTTAAAATTATATAAGTTTAGCTTTACAAACTAAACATTAGATAAAGCTTAGAATCATAGCATATTTTGTCCTCAGATGTACAAATCTTTAGTCCCCTATATGGAAACAAAGATAGATAGATAGATAGATAGATAGATAGATAGATAGATAGATAAATAGATAGATAGAGATTTATTATAACCTAAGATAACTTTACTGGATAGCCAGTCCTCTTAACAGTTACTTGAGACCTTATCTGATTTTATGTTGGAAGGAAATGACTGAGAGTTGAGAATGAGGATTATGCTCTTTAGCTACATATTAGCAACAAAGAAATTTTTTTCCAAAAATAGCTTAGAAGTTAGCCAAAGCTGTCCTCAGTAACAAGACAAAGGAAGGTGGCATTTTATTTCCAGATACAGTTCTGGGTCAAGACGGTGGCTGAGTAACAGAGCTGAACAATGTCTCCTCATTGATCCACTTTAAAAGTTGCGAATTTAGTCATAAAACACCTGTCCAATGTAGCTAAGACAGGGAGGAAAACTCCAACAACTGGAAGGACACCAGGGGAAGGTCAGAAATCCCAAAGGAACATTGAAAGCAGAGAAAAACAAAAACAAAAACAAAAACCTTAGGAAGCTGCCCCAGACCAGCTGCAAATGCTGGAAACCTCAGATTCTGCAGTTAGAGGAAAGCCCTCATGGAGCCCAGAGCATCTGATCGAGCTAAGAGAGGAAAAAGAGCCCCAGCAACTGATAGGAGGCTACAGGCAGGTCAGAAATCCTGAAGACATATCAGAAGTAGAGAAAAATAGCAGCTGACTCAGTGGTCCTGAGCTGCTGAAACCCACAGACCATAGATGGAGGAAAGCCTGGAGGCCAGAACTTCATATTGGGGTGAGCACAATCAGCAGCAGCTGGTAGCCCCAGCCTCCGAAAAAGGAAAGTACAGCTAGTGCATACTAAAAACACAATGTGTGCTTCCCCTAGAAAAGGCCTCCTGGAGCCCAGATCAGAAGCAGCACTCCACAGCCATAACATGCAATGATGTAAGCAGGAGCCTTAAAAAAAAAAAAAAAAAAAAAAAAAAAAAAAAAAAAAAAAAAAAAAAAAAAAAAAAAAAAAAAAAAAAAAAAAAAGCCCAAGACTGAACAATTAGAGTAAAAGAAAATTTAGACGAGCACACCAGGGCTTTTGGGGTCACATTTAACAGTGGCTAGGAAAAAACTGACACAAGAAGCAGTTGCAGAAAGGAGAGAGAGGCCACCAACCTCCTGAATAGCTCAGTGCAGTGGGCACACCTCTGAGTTTGGAAAGCCCTGCCCTGGGGGAAGGAAGCCAAGACAAGTGGGAGAGTTTTGCTGAGGGGACCAGGGGTGAATAAGACACCTCAGAGATCATTGGACTGTCAGGTTCCCCCCTCACTTCCTACTTCCAGCACAGAAATAAGAGGAATTGCTGTTCCCCACCACACACCGTCATAGCCGTTCAAAGAAACCTCTCGTCTAAGCCTCTAAAATGAAGTCTCTCAACACCGGCAACATGGGAAGAAGACAGGGCAACAGGGCACCCACAGAGATGCCTGAGACTCCAGAAATTGATGTCATGGGCCCTGAAACAGTGGAACTCGTAGGGAAGGAAGTCAAAAAACAAATAAAGAATCAAAAAAGATATTCTCAAAGAAATGCAAGCAATGATCAGCAGTTTTACAGAAGTTCTTATTAAGCACATAATGGTCCTAGTGGAGACAAAGCTCACTGAGCACATTGAAGCCACAAATAAAAAGTTGGCTGAGATAAATAAGGAATTGCAAAATGTGAAGGAACATTTTAATAGAGATGTAGAAAATCTAAAAAGAAATCTAGATGGATTTGAGGACATGAAAAATAGAAGTGACAACAGGGGAAAATGACTCACATATTGTGAGGACAGAATTTCGGACCTTGCACACAAGGCCAAGGAAACAAATGATATAATCAGGCATGACTCCAAAGTGAGCAAAGTAGCTGGATACACTGGCTGGTGGATAACTCACAGAGAACCAATCTCAGAATTATGGGAGTGGGAGAAAGAGCAGAAGACAGCACCAAAGGTATAAAGAATTTATTCACTGAAATTATGCAAGAAAATTTCCCTAATCTAGAAAAATAAATTAACTTCCAGATACAAGAAGCTTATAGAACACCAAATAACCTCAACCAGCAATGAGACTCACCATGACATATCATAATCAAAAGAAGAGACTTTTAAAAGCAGCAGGACAAAAACAGACATTATTCTACCAAGGCAAACCCATTTGAATTACTGCTGATTTCTCAAGGCAAACTTTAAAAGCTAAGAAAGCCTGGAGCAAAAACAGATTAGCTTTAGACATGGTATTAGCTAAAAATGGAGGAGTTTATGTTATGCTGGCAGATCAGTGCTATACATTCACTCCCAGCAACACAACCCCTGATGAAAGATTACTAAGACCCTGCAAAGATTGACTACTCTGGCTAATGAATTAACTGAGAATTTGGGTACTGATGATCCATTTACTAGCTACTTAGAAGGCTGGTTTGGAAAATGGAAGGAAGTAGTAATTACTGCCTTAACGTTCTCACCATAGTGACTGGGTATTAGTGGCTCTGAGTTGCTGCGTCATTCCTTGTGTGGGAAGCCTAACCCAATGACTGATAGAGACAGCTTTCAGCAAACCAATATACAAGTCATACTAAGAGAATAATCTACTTTTGACTGATCCGTCTCAGCCACACCCCGACAAAGAAGGTTACCATCTGTTCAAGAAATTTGAAAAACAATGAGCTGTCAAAGGCAATAAGTGAAAATGGACCCATATAGTTAAAATATAACAGTGGATGGAATTGTGAGTGATATTGAGTGGCTGATTTTCATGCAATGCTGTATAGTACCGACTGATTATTTCATTCTTAGCTGTTTTATTAACTTCCTTATATTCCATCCATGGGAGCACCAACAAGACAAAGGGGGAGGAAGACAAATGCCATGTCCAATTTGGTTCTGAACCAGTCTGACTTAAGCAAATCACCCTTTTCGTGTATTTGTGTTGAGGACTCTCCTTGGTTTCATTTGGGAAGACTGTGAACTCTGCCAATATAGAAAAGCAAAGGGACAGACCTACAAATTAGGGATAAAAACGCCTCACCTGTCATATTTTGATGTGCCAACTATCTGTTTAGAAAGTGGTCACCTGTCTTGCAAGGATGTTTTGATAGCCTCATTTTTCTTGTCCTCCACACCTCCATGTCCTTCCTTTGTTTGGCAGCTGAACCCCTTGATGACATTTACACTATGATGTAAATGTTACAGACAGACAATGTGGTACCATAATTCTGTGGTACTTTTCCTAGAACAGCTTTTTGTTAGCACTGAAGGAACTGACTCTTCATCTATTTCTGCATGTATTTATCACTGATTTTACCCTCACACTTTCTCCTGGCTAGAAAAATCTGTTTTTGATTGTGCCAAAAACACATTAGGTGTCTTAAGAGCTTACAGGTCTTGAAGAACTCTCTCCCACATTCCTCTGGTGAACTCTGAAGATGTGCTTGTCCTCAGCTTTCACCCAGAGACCTTCTTCTACTGCCACCCTGAAACTCTGCTCTGCCTCAATCCTGAGCTAGGAGCACTCTCTCCTGGACTCTTTGGAGTCCTTTTGGCTTATTCTCTTCCTTATAAGCATTTTCTGTAATAGCCTCTGAAAATGAGAACTCTACGATATTATTATTTTGAGAACTTTCATATCTGAAAATGTCTACTGTGACCATTGAAGAGATTATGTCAACTTGGGGGAATCAGGAACCCCACCTAGATTAGGGTTTATGAAACCACAACTAGATTGGGAATCAAGAACCTGACTGGGTTAGAGTGTGAGTGATTTGCGAGCTGACCAATGAGAGAAGAGCACCCACCCAGATGTGGGAGGGCCAACTGGAACTCCAAGAGTATAAAAGGAAGGAAGAGGGAAGGCTGTTACAGCTTCTTCCTCTAGGAAAGCTCTTGCCTTCCCAATTGTCTGTGGATGCCGACTTGCTACAGATCACAGATCTTCATCACAGATTTGTTCAAGTCTCGACTTGCCCTGTCTGCCTGTCACTGATCTTCAGTCACTGATCTTCTGGCTACAGTGTTCACCAGTGTTCTTCAGACAACTGAGATACGCAGCAGAATCTCACCTCACCACTGTCCTGTGTCCTGGATGGGAGATCTACTTAATAGCTGAGCAGCCATCTTAGACTATCTCTATCCTTGGATTTGTAAGCCTTCTGAATAGATTTTTTTGTTATAAAATCTGTAAATTCTGCCTTTTGAGGAACCCAAACTAATATAGATTTTGGTACCAGGAGTGGTTCTCAAGAGACAGAATTACAACAATGGCCTTCCCTAAGATATCTAGTGATTTCTGGGGTTGGTTACCTCTAGTTTTATAAGACCTGAAGTTCCTGCAGTTCCTCCTTCTAATAATGAGGGGAAAACACATGACCCATGGCATGAACTGCTTGAAATGATACAAGAAGTGGATCCTTTTGATTATCTTGACTCCCCAATTGTGAGGACTGATGCATTTAGTGATTCTATATATAATATGCTTGAAAATTTCTGGAAAAGTGGAAAATATGATGATGATGGCTGGCTACTTTTGGCATCTTTGGACAAGCTAATGAAGGAGAACAGAGAGCTCAGAGATTCAGACTTCTGACACCAGATACCCATAGACTGCTTGACAGTGCCTAAGCATGTTCTGGAGAAAAAAAAAATCCTCCCTAGCCATAGGGCTAAGGTTGCTGAAAATCAAACTGAAGTCCTCATAATCAGATTAGCTGAACTACAGCCGTAGGTCAATGCACAGCCTAGAACGGTATCTGAAGTTAAAGTGAGGGTGCTGATGGGTATTCTGGTGCCTTCCATATTTTTGCAATTGTTAGCTGTGCTGCTATGAACAGGAACTTAAGATGAAAGACAAAGTGAAAGAGGGAAGTAGGGGGAGGGAGGAGAGAGGGAGGGAGACATGGGTAGGGGGAGGGATGAAAGGAGAGTGGGAAAACCCTTATCACCTTGACAAGATACGTATGTGAACAAAATGCTCAACTTCATTGTAAACCTTGAATTTTGCATGTATACATGTCAAGAAAATATGGAGAAAAAAGACTTAAAGTGAGGGTGCTGATTGGGAAAGAGTGGGACCCCCCCCCCCAGTTGGGATGGAGATGTATGGGAATAGCAGAGAGAGAGTGAGGAATCCGTAAATCCTGAAGAGGTTATTTTACCAGAAGAAGGGATTCCCCCACTCACAGCAGCCCCACCGTCAGCAGCAGAGGCTTCCCCACCCCTTTCCTCTCTGCTGTTGACTTCTCCACTCCTGACTGAGGAAACTCATCTTGTGTTGACTGTAGAGACAGTCAGGAAACTCCTTGATGCAATTAAAATGCTGGTGCTCTTCAGGACTGGCCTGAGGACCCACCTACCTTTTCTTATAGGCCAGTAAAGAGGGTTAAGTCTCAGAAAGAGCCTAAGGGTGAGGTTCGTAGTACCACTAATGAGGAGGTGCAATACACCCCCAAGGAACTTCTTGAATTTTCTAGTTCTTATAAGCAAATATCTGGGGAACAAGTATGGGAGTGGATTATAAGGGTGTGGGACCATGGTTTAATAAATACACATCTGGATCAGTCTGAATTTTTTGACATGGGCCCATTAAGCAGGGATTCAGGATTTAATGTTCTAGCTCGTGAAGTTAGAAAAGGTACAAATAGTTTATTTGGTTGGTTGGCTTCAAATATGGATTGAATATGGATTAAAAAGGAAAATATAGATTAAAAGAATGCCGGCTGTGAGTGAGCTGGAAATACCTGATATTCCTTGGTTTACTGTTGAGGAGGATATTCAAAGGCTTAGGGAAATGGAATGGACCTGCAAGAGAAAATCAACTCGTCCAGACTGGTACCCTTTACTATGCCTTGAAGAAATTGATGGGTGAGGGGAGCCCCGGCACCCTTGTAGTGCCCTGTCATCACTCTTCTCTGTATGCCACATCTGACAGTGGGCATGGCAGCCACACAATTACAGTTACATGGTATGGGTTTATTGGATCTCAGGATGGCAGGGGCCAAGTGGAAGCAGTTAACCACCAAAGGCAGGATGAATGTACTCATCATAATGTACAGCAGAAGCAAAGCAGTGATCAGAATGGGCTGACACATGTGGACCTGTGGCATTGGCTCATCAGTCATGGTGTATGCAGAAGTGAAATACATAGGAAATCTACAAAATTTTTGTTGAATTTATATAGGAAAAAATTTCTAGGGCAACTGAACAAACAGCTATCTCAAATAGTAGCAACAGAGAAGCACGTTTCCTCAACAATTTCCAGACTTAAGCCAGTTTACGGACCCAGTACTCCTTTGAATGAAGGGAGTCTTCCACATTTTAGCTATTGTTAGTTGTGCTGCTATGAATATGGGTATACATGTATCTCTGTTATGTGTTGTTTTTAACTCTTGGAAGAATTCCTTAACTCTTTTGAAAGAATTCCCAGGAGAGGTATTGCTGGATCGAAGGGGATACTTATTTCCAGTCTTTTGAAAAACTTCCATGCTGCTTTCCATAGTGGTTGTACTGTTAGAGTACAATGGCTTCCCTATTGCTAACCAGAATCCTTTGCTTCTGGAAATTGGTTTATTTGCCTGCTTGGATATAAGGTACCATTCCCCACAGAAAGCACCTAACCATAAAAACATTAAAAAACAAAAGGTATTCCGAACCAAAAAACAAAACCAGGATAGAACGAGGTCATTCTCTAAAATTCCCCTGTACATCTGCAGTATCCTGTTTATCCTGTTTATCATGTAAAACCTATTATAAAAAGTCTGTAAAATACTTGTTCAAGGCCTTACTCTGAGGGAAAGGGTCTGGCCACAGCCTGGCTGGTCCAGGTATTGTGATAAACCTCTCTTGATCCTCCATTTCCCCCGTGGTCCTCGATGCAACAGTGCCACTTTACATTCCCACCAGCAGTGCAGCACGGTTCCTTTTCCCTCATATCCTCACCAGCACTATATGCTGTTTGTGTTTTTGATATACACCATTCTTTCTGGACTCAAATGGCATCTAAGCGATGTTTTGATTAGCATTTCTCTAATGACTAAGAATGTTGAATATCTCTTCGTGTATTTATTGACCATTTGATCTACTTCATCTGAGAACTGCCTATACATTTCCTTATCCCATTTTTTCAATTGGATCTTTGATTTTGAGGGGCTTCTTTTCATTCACTTCTCTGTATATTCTAGTTATGGGCCTCCTATCTGAGGTACTGGTGGTGAACACTCTTTCCCAATCTGTCGGTTCTCTTTTTACAGTGTTGATAATTTCTCTTGTCACGCAGAATTTTAGCTTGACATAATCCCATTTGTTAATTCTGGGGGCTATTTCTTTTGCTGTTGCTGTCTTATTAAGTCCTTGCCTACACATATGTGTTTTACATATTTGCCTAATTTGTCTACCAGGAGGTTCAGTGTTACAGTTTTAATATCTAGGTTTTCGATACACTTGGTTTTAACTTTGGTGCATGGTGACAGGTGTGTGTATAGATTCATTCTTTTGCATGTACACATCTAATTTTCCCAGTACCATTTGTTGAAGAGGCTATCTTTATTCATTGTATGTTTTTGGCTTCTTTATCGAGGATCGGGTAGCTGAGGGTATTTGAGTTTGTCTCTGGATCCTCAGTTCTATTCCACTGGTCTACCTGTCTGTTTTTGTGCCAATACCATGCAGTTTTACAAGTATTGTTTTATAGTGTAACTTGATGCCTGAAATTATAATGCCTCCTGCATTAGTCTTGTTACTTAAGATATCTTTGGCTATTCTAGGACTCCTTTGGTTCCATATGATTTAAGGATTATTTTTTCAAGTTCTGTGAAAAAAAAATTTGGTATTTTGATAGGAATTGCATTGAGTCTGTATATCAGTTTTGTCCGTATAGCCATTTTGACTATATTGATTCTACCTATCCAAAAACAGAGGATGTCTTTTCATTTTCTCATGCAATCTAAAACTTCTTTTTTTTTTCAGTGTAATATGTTTTCTTTATATAGGTACATCACTTCCTTGGTTAGGTATACTCCTAGGTATTTAATTTTTTGCCGGGCTATTGAGAATAGGATTATTCTGAGCTCTTTTTCAGTGAGTTCATTGTTGGTGTAGAGAAAAGCTATTGACATTTTAGTATTGATTTTGTAGCCTGCAATTGACTGAATTTTTTTATTACTTCAAAGAGTTTCATAATGGAGTTTTTGGGGTCCTCTGTGAAGATAATCAGATTATCAGCAAATAAAAATAGTTTGACTTCCTTCTCTTGGATGCATATTCCCTTTATTTCACCTTCTTGCCTAGTTGCTATGGCAAGTGTTTTCATTTACTATGATACTTGTGGTAGGTTTGGCATATATGGCTTCGATGAGTTTGAGATAAGGCCCCTCTATACATATTTTTCTCAGAGTTTTTTTTTTTAATCATGAAAGGGTGTTGGATTTTATCAAAGGATTTTTTCTGTGTCAATTAGATGATCATGTGGATTTTGTTTTTACTTTTGTTGATATGACGTATTACATTGATTGATTTACATATGTTGAACCAGCCTTGCATCCCAGGAATGAAGCCCACTTGATTATGATGTATGATCTTTCTGATTACTTGTTGGATTCTATTTGCCAGAATCTTATTAAGGATTTTTGCATCTATCTTCATTAGGGATATTTGTCTATAATTTTCCTTTCTGGGTAAGTCTTTGGCTGGTTTTCACATTCAAATGATGCTAGCCTCCAGACATGACTTTTGTAGTATTCTTCCTCTTTCAACTTTATGGAAGAGTTTGAGAAGAATTCGAGTTAGTGTTTCCCTGAAGTACTAAAAAAATTCTGCCATGAATCTATCTGGTCCTGTTCTTTTATTTGTAGGTATACATTTTATTACTGCTTCAATTTCTGTGGGTATAATGGGGCTATTCAAGATTTTTGTTTCTTCTTTGTTCAATTTTGCTATTTTTATATGTGTCTGATAAGTCATTCATTTCTTCCCAATTCTCTAACTTATTAGAATATAGGTGTTCAGAATAATTTCTCATAATATTCTGAATTTCTGCAGAGTCTGTTGTAATTTTACCCTTTTCATTTCTAAGTGCATTAATCTGTGTTTTTGTTTTCTTCTTTTGGTGAGTTTGTCTAGAAGATGTGAATCTTGTTTATTCTTTCAAAGAACCAGCTCTTTCCCTCATTAATCGTTTTTATTATCTTTTAAATTTCAATTACATTAATTTCAGGTCTGATCTTTATAATTTCTTCTCTTCTACTGCTTTTTGGCTTAGATTGTTCTTTTCTCTCTGCAGCTTTATGGTGCATCATTGATGTGTTTATTTGTTATTGCTCTGTTCTTTAAATGTGTGCATTTATGGCTATGAATTTCTCTAAGTACTGCTTTCATTGTTTCCCACAGTTTCTGTTATGAGTACTTCCTTAATCACTTAACTCTATGAGGTTTTTTATTTCTCCTCTGATTTCTTCTGTGATCCATTGTTTGGTCAATAGGAAGTTATTTAGTCTCCATTTATTTGTGTATTTTTGCCTTTTCTTTTGCTGTTAAGTTCCAGTTTTATTCCACTATGATCTGAAAGCATAAAAGGAATTATTTATATTTTTGTGTTTATTTAAGCATGACTTATGGCACATAATATGGTTTAATTTAGAAAATGTTCCATGTGCTGCTGAGAAGAAAATGTTGATATTTGGTGAAAATTTCTGTAAACATCTGTTAAGCCCAAGTTATCTATAGTGTCATTTAACTGTTGTGTTTATTAGTGTATTTTCTGTCTAGTTGATCTGCCCATCTGTGATAGTAGAGTATTAAAGCTTCCTATCATAATTGTATTGGGGCCTATATATCCTTTCAAATCTAATAATTTTTAGGTTTACATAATTGGGTGTTCCAGAGTTGAGAGCATATATATTGATGATTGTGAATTCTTCCTGTTATATTGTTCTACTAACCAGTATATATATAGTGACTATCTTTGTCTCCTAATCTGTTTTGTTTTGAAATCTGTTGAATCTGAGGATAATATTGCTACTCCTAATTTTTTCCTGGGTCCTGTTGCATGAAATATTGAATTCCATCCTTTCACATTTTCAGTGTATGAGTTTTCTTTTGAGTAAACTGTGTCTCTTGTAAGCAGCAGATTGTGTATTTTTTTTTTTTAATCCAGTCAGCTAGTCTGTGTCTTTTGGTAGGTAGATTGAGGCCATTCACATTCAGAGTTGTTATCTAGGTCTACTTGGTATCGCCTGCCATCATTATAATCTTTCAGTGTTATTTACTTGACGTACTGTCTTGTCATCTCATTCTCATGTATCTGTTGTCTCTTTTTCTCTGGGGTCTTTGGTGTCAGTAGCCTACCTTTCACTTTCTAAGTTTGTTTTTTTTTAAAAGTATTCTCTGCAGTGTTGGCTTAGTGGCTGCAAATTTCTTTAAGCTTTCTATATCGTGGAAAGTTTTAATTTCTTCCTCTAATTTAAAAGATAATTTCACTGGATATATCAGTCTGGGTTGGCATTTATTTTCTCTTAGTGCCTGGATGATACTGCTCCATAATCTCCTGGCTGTTAGGGTATGGGTTTAGAAATCTGTAGTTATCCTGATGGGCTTATCTTTGTAGGTCACCCTCTGTTTTTCTCTTACAGCTTTTAATATTCTCTGTTTGTGTTGAGTCTCTAGAAATTAATTATGATGTGTCATGATGAGGTTCTCTTCTGATTTTAGTTGTTTGGTGTTCTGTATGCTTGCAGTAGTTCCATGTTCATTTCTTTCCTTAGATTTTGGAAGTTTTTTCCCCATAATTTCATTGAATATGGCCTTTAAGCCTTCCCCCCCCCCATTTTATTGATATGTATAAGTGCAAATTTTAAGGTTTACAATGGAGTTGAGCATTTTGTGCACATACGTATCTTGTCAAGGTGACAAGGGCTTTCCCACTCTCCTTTTGTCCCTCCCCCTACCCTACCCTTAATCCCTCCTGCCCCACCTTTCTCCCTTATTGTTTTGTCCTCAATTTTCTCTTGCACTCCCATAATTCTGAGGTTCTCTTTGAATCATCCATCAGTTGTTGTAATCATTCTCTTTCTTCCTTTTCTGTTTTGCATTCTTTACTGCCTGTACATTCCAGCTTATGCACTTTATCTTCTAGGTCTGATAATCTAATCTCAAAATGTTCAAACCCTTCACTCATTTTTTTTCTGTATGTTTTTCATGTTCTGGTGGTCAGTTTTCATTTTTATTTCTGTTCTAAACTCTTCCCTAATCTGTTTATTTTTTTCTTTGTTTTTCTTTAATTTCTTTTCAGTGATAGTACGTCTATGTCCTGGTACAACTCTTTTATTTCCTGTTTCATTTCCTGTTTCAATTCTGAGAATTTCTAGGCCCAGAAATTATCAACGTTTTTGCCTTTTCATTTTTTGCTTCTGCCATTTCAAGATTCCTGGTGTTGTTTTCTGGGGTCTCACAGCTTTATGTAGATGATTTACTACCACATTTCCTCATGATTCTGTTAGAGTGAGTTGAGGCTCTGATACTGTTGTTGGACTCTGTTTCTTTTCCAGAGATTTCTTAATTCGGCTCTTTCTGCTTTAAGTATTACCTAGAATTTGTTCAGGTTTTTGAATTTCTGACTACTTCAGCTTTATTTAGCTACTAATTTTGATGGTGTTCTTAATATCTAACCTTTTGTCGAGATCAGACTCTCCTTCACTCTTCTGAAGAAGACACAGTGAAAAACTATATATGGTCCATAGGCATTATATTTGTTAATGTAACTTGAATATGAAAATCACTATCAATGTTAGCATCTACACTTTGAGTAAAGGCTTACCCTTACAATACTATCTAATATTAACAACTAAATAGCAGACTCTAGTAACATCATATATATTCTCACAACAGTAATGGATGCAATGTACATTCCCTATACTTCTAATTAAATCTAGAGATGACTTATTGAATGGTACTATTAATATTGACAGTATGACAGATACACTATAATAATGTTCTATATTGCTTTAGATCCACCTACCACACTACTTTTATTTATTTTAGTTACCTTAATTAATATTTATGCTAACCCAGTATTAATATATACACCCAGTCCCTACTTAGCATATGGATTACCTTCCAAACAACTCAAGGTGATTTCTGTGTACAACTGTGATGACCTATAAAAGGAATTTCTTCATGGCACCGCTATCTTATTGGCAGAAATACATACAGAGAACTGTGTTACTGATCTGTCTCTACCTAGTGTACAGATAATATGTCTCTATTGGTCTTTCTATATGATTGTGAATTATTGATACTTATCAGTTCAAATGCTAGAGAAGCTGGAGTAGGGAGGGGGCAGATTAGGATTATGAGTTAGTTTTAGGTAGGACATAAAAAGTAGATAAGTATTTGTATGTTAGATTAAAACCTGGAAATATTACTATTTCTGCCAGGAGTTGACAAAGAGAGAAAAGCTCTTTGAGTAATAATACTGAAAATTTGCATAGAGGCAGCATGGGGGAGAAAAGGGGACAGAAGGAAAAGACAAAGAGAAGGAAATAAAGGGAAAAGAACAAAAATTAATATGAAGGTGTTGCTAAAATCAGGAATCTTTTTCAGGTGCATGAAAAAACTAAAAGGACTACTATAGAGCAAGAGGGGAAAAAGAAGAAGAGGAGGAAAAGGAAGATAATAAAGAATAAAAATGATACCCTATAGACAAAAGAAAAGTCAAATTACAATTGATCAGCTAGCAGCAAACAATTCTATAACATAAAACTATCAAGCAAACTAAATGAGAGAGAGAGAGAGAGGGAGGGAGAGAGAGAGAGAGAGAGAGTAGAAAAACTAAGAGAAAAAATATCAGTTAGCTTCTGTGAGTTTGTGTGGAGCTGGGCTGGTTTCAGACACTGCTGCCTGGCTTAATCACCCCACAGATCTCTTCCTCCCAGGACTCCTCTTGTTCTCTCCCTTTTGGTGCTCCTTGCATGGTCACGACTGGTTGGGGCTCAGTTGGAGGTGCACTGCTCCTGGGTCCTTTCCTAGTCCCTACATGCTCCTCACTCACTGCTCTTGTGTTCCCGTGTTTTAGCTGACCTGGTGGGGCACAGTTAGGGGTGCACTGTTTCCTGAGCTCTCCTTGTGGTCCCAGCCAGGCAGGGCACACTCCTCTCTCGGTCTGGCAGTCCCAGCATGGCACAGCTGGGGGGGCACTGCTTTCAGAGTTCTGCTAGTTGTCCTGGGCGGTGCACGCCTTTCGTGGTCCCTTGTCCCTGCAGGGCACAACTGGGGGGCACGGCTTCTGTGGCTCACTTTTTGCTCTGGCAGGACAGGATGGGACACTCTCCTGTTGTGGTTCAGTCCCAGCAGGGCACATTTCGGGGTGCACTGCTTTCTGGGCTACCCTCATGGTCCCCGCTCCCTCCCTGTCACTGCCTATTTCTTCCACCAGCTAGCTGCTTGCAGGGCTCATCAC